>RJWM01005593.1:15273-73784 GCA_004363535.1 Dasyprocta punctata
AAAAAAAAATGCCAATGTGGATTACTGAAGCCACTATTCCCCATCACTAAATGGAAAACTGACAACAGAGCAGAAGGGTATAATCACATAATCAGTGCAGTAGAGAAGAGACACAGTAACAGAAAGTATTTGTGATGGTCATTGTAGAAGACCAGGTGATAAAAAGGGTCTGATAAAAACTAGTGGAGGATATGTTCAGGGTTAAGCGCTTAACAGTCCAATTATTTAAGTCTAGGATAACCAAAATTTGCATATTTTTCATCAAAAAAATTAATAAGATAACAGGAAATTTCAAAATGACGATTCTCTCAAACTTACTCAATTTTTCTGTGTATGACGTATCTTAAAACATTCAATCCACAACACAATGTTATGATCTGGACAACAGTATCTAGTCTCTTTCCAAATTCTTTTTACATTATTATCTGCCTTTGAACAACACACTTTACACTGTTGTGTTGGCCTTTGCTTTTTTTCCCCCGTGGGTGGTATAATTTCAATAAAATGTCTACCCACTAAACAAAAGGGTGAAAACATCAATGATAGACATCCTCATTGGCCTTTAGCTATGCCATATTTTTAAATTATTTGATCTATTAGACCCAATCTAAATTGTAAATGACTTTTTGAACTCTCCTGTTCTAAACAAATAGCAAGCAAGTTCCATATTGTTTGGTTCAGGTGCATAAATATTTTATAATATTTTTTCCCTCAGTTTTTGACTACAGGATGGCTTGTTAGATGTTGGTCAACTCTGTCAACATCACCCATAGAATTATTATAATCATTGACCACTATTAGAATTTTTATTTCATGTCTTCTTTCAAGTTCTATCATTTTGTGTTATGAATAGTTGACAACAAGGAGACATCTTTTTGTCTTTAACATAGACTTTTCCTCTTTGATCTCCTAACATTTCTCCCTTTTCCAGTTTTCTCTTTTGCAGATCTTTTGGTTTCCTTTCTATTCAGCCTCAGTGTCCCAAACATGTCTGTCTTGTACTATAAGAGAATATCACTGAGTTCTGGACAAGTATTAAAATTATATCTAATGTAAACATCATATTGTCTCCCTAGTTTAAGAAACTGAAAGAGTAAATAAGATCCAAAAGGTACAATAGATACCGTGAGAGGGAAAGAAAAAAAAAAAAGGTTTTATGGATTGTAGCACAAAATTCTAGGTTATTTTTCACAAATAAAATAAATACAAATTAGTAAAATAAGTTGGGCGTGGTGGCACACGCCTTTAACCCCAGCACTCGGGAGGCTGAGGTAGGAGAAGCATTGTGAGTTCGAGGCCAGCTAGGGCTACATTGTGAGCGCAAGGCCGGCCTGAGCTACATAGTACGATCCTGTCTCAAAAAACTAGGGGCCGGGAGTTTGGTTCAGTGGCTTAAGCGCCTGCCTGGCAGGTGCGAGGTTATGAGTTCAATCCCCAGTGCCACACACACACACAAAAAAACAATTAGTAAAGTAAGTAGAACTTATTATTAGATTTCACTAGAAACAAACATCACAGGTGAATACAATGTTCTGAATAAAAAAGTATGCAAAACCTGATTGATATAAAACAAACAGATGAGCTGGGCGTGGTGACGCACGCCTTTAATCCCAGCACTCAGGAGGCTGAGGTAGGTGGAGCGTTGTGAGTTCGAGGCCGGCTTGGGCTACAACGCGAGCACAAGGCCGACCTGAGCTACACAGTGCGACCCTGCCTCAAAAAAACTAGGGCTGGGAGTTTGGCTTAGTGACTTCAGTGCCTGTCTGGCAGGCGTGAAGTTGTGAGTTTGAACCCTGGTGCCACAAAAATAAAACGAACAGATGTACAAGTGTCTATCCTTGTACAGAGTACATCTTGGTATACTCAGCATGTAAACAAACAGTGACGCTCGGGTTAAACTGTTAAGTGATTAAAGTGACCATGGCCAAATCTTCCCTCTCACTTCTCACTTTCTTTTTCATATATATATATATATATATATATTTTTTTTTTGTCCCGATTAAGGTGCCTAATATTGACTGACAAGCTTACAACAGGAAATTTTGTGAAACTTTGGCCTCTTGGGGTTCTCTAAACTCTGCTTCTCAAAGTGTGATCAGATCTCAGAAATGCAAATTCTTAGGCCCCACCCTAGAGCTGCCATGGTAAGAAGTTAGGCAGAAAGTCTTTAGCAGAGTAGAGACCAGTGGCTGGGGCTACTTAAAAAGCAAAGAAGATAAAATTTTTTCCCTTTGTTTTTTAATCATTACCTGTAGATAATACCCAAAAAGCTTGTGATTTTAAACTTTAACCCCAGAGAATGTAACACCTCCTATGTAGGATAGTAAGGCCCAAGACCCATATAAAGTTCAGACCATTGATGAGAGGTTGGAAAACCCTCAAGTTCTCAAAACAAACTAAACGGAGCCATCCACCTGTGAAGTAAACAGGAAGCTACTTCTCTCCAAAGCAGGTAAATACAGCCTACTTTACTTGTACAAGAACAATCAATGACCTGGAAGGAAAAAAAAGGCTATTCCTTGAAAGACCCAGTTAATCATATAAAGTAACCTGAGACCTCACCGTGTTAGGACCCAGCCTTCCCTAGCAATAACAGACTTAAGATCACTGTAAGCGTGGGGGTAAACAGGCAGAATCCTGGATCCTTCCCAGCTGCTCATTAAAAGCATGATTTGTGTTTTTTCCTGGGATGATTATGGATCTAAAAGCCATTTTTTGCCATCAATCATGATTACAGACAGCTAAGCTAGGTAGAAATATTATAGAAAGGGTTGGCACCTTGAGGGAGTCAATACAGAGGATGAAAGCACATTATAACCGTGACTGGAGGTACGTATGTTGGCGGTCAGGCCTCAAGATAAAGACAAAATGAGCGGGCCTGCATGCCTCCCAAGAGATAAACCTGCGATTTGTCTCTTCCTAAAAGGCCCTTGCTCTTTCCAGGTACGCTAGCTATGTGACCCGCTTCCCCACTGGATCAATATTACCTCAACAGCTAAACTCATAATCTTACTGGTGGATCATAGTTTTGTTTCACCGTGTGCCCACCTTGTGATGTTGCACCTACCTTGTGAGTTTGCTCTGGGAAACTTACTCTGTAAAATGGGGTCTGCAGCAACCTATCCTTTGGGGCCACTCTTGTCTCTCAGGAGCCATCTCTCAATAAAATTTTCCTACTCTTAACCTTCATTTTTCCATAGAATTGATTCTTCAATTTTGGGAGGCATCTTGGACATCTAGCAGGTTGGGAGTTACATTTATTTTCTCTCAGTCATCATGACTTCACTTGGGTCTACCGATGCCCAATAGCTCAATAAAAGCTGAACAGGTTTTACTTTCATTTTCTATCCTTTGTTACTGTAAGTTTGGAGTCAAATCTCTTCCTAGCTCTGCACACAGACATGTTTATCATTTAGGGGATTTCTGTCTAAAAGTCAGCAAAGGAAGGTTGATTAGTCTTAAAAATACAGGGTCTCATCCACTTTCAAGACAGGACACCAAGATAAAGAGGTTTAGAGGGGCATTCTGCTGCATCCAGAAGCCTGGAGCTTCTCCTGATAAGACCTCCACAAACAGATACCATTTCCTGGAATGGGACCAGTCCTCAGCCAAAAGAATTCCAGAGCTTAGACACCAGAACTGACATAACTACCAGCTTGAACCCAGCCCATCAGCTAGTCTTTGAAAGCTGGCCTCCCGACTATGCAGGCGGACAGTCTGAACCCCTGTATCAGAGTGTACCTCCTCCAACTGCCTAAGCAAGAGTCTTCCTCTCTTTCCTTCAACTTTCCAATTACAGTAAAGCTTTTTCCCCTCTGTAGATTTCTGCTTCAGTCTTAATTTCCATTTCTACAAAAGCAAGAACCTACACTAGCTGATGACAGACCTACCAGGTCCAGGTGATTCTTGAGCTTTTAACAGAATCATCCAGAAGGTTTGTTGTGACAGCTAAGACAGGGGCCCAGCCCCACAGTTTCGGAATCAGTGGGTCTGTGTGTGGGGGCTGAGAATTTGCATTTCTATTGAGCTTCCAGATGACCCTGTGGGTGCTTTCCTGAGGACCTGCTAGTAGTGTCTAGTTCAAGGCCACCTCCCAGGTTGGTACAGTGTGTCCCCAAGGATACAAGAGGCCCTGCAGAAGGTTGCCTATGGCCACAGGAATGCTCCACCTCCCAGGCCAAAAAAAAAAAAGCTAACCTACAAACCATTACAAGCTGCCCAGGACAAAGCAAACCTTTGCAGAGTGCTAGAAGCAGATAAACTTCAGGCAAACTGCATGAGTCAGATGAGTCAGGATAGGAAATGGTAACTTTAAAAAGGAGAAAAAAAACAGCCTTGAAAGAGACAGAATTGTCTAGCAGAAATCTGGGGCCAAAAGCCTAAAAACAAATGACATTTTCACTTTTCCCTTCCAGCTATGGAACAAAATATTATTTTAACCCAGGGAGTGAGTTCTCTCTCCCACCCTGGGTGTGGTCTGAAGAGTCCTCCTGCACACAGGTTCTCATCCCCAGAAACAAACACTAATCAACTGGAGAGGGTTTCAAAATACCTGAACCCAGGGCCTCACAGTAGAGATTGGTTTCATTTGAACACAGTGGGAGCCCAGGTGACTCTAATGTGTAGGCAGGGTTGAAAATTGCAGGCTGGGCTTGTCACACTTGATTCTGGGTTAGGCTCCTGAGCTCTTTCCCTTCACACGTCAGCAAACACAGGGCCAGTTCAACAGGAGAGCAAAAAGAAAGTAAACAGACAGGCCAGAGTCTCTTGGTGTTTTTGTTTTTGTTTTTTTGTTTTCTGACAGTAATTCGTGTTGAAATACCCCTCCCTTTCTTCCCCTCAGGGCCCCTCTGGGCCCCCTGCTCCCTAACACTTCAGGGGGTTAATGAAAACAAAGACAGTTGATCTCTGTAAAAACAAAACAAAACAAAACAGGAAATCACTCACCATAATATAAACTAGGTAGAAAAGGAACCAGGATGTGTGAAAGATAAAAATCTAGAGAATATTGATCTGAAGAGTAAAATGTTAACAATCAAAACAACCCTAATGAAATATTATTTGAAAGCACAAGACTCTGGTTCTGTTATGTTTGATGTTCAAAATTAAACTGCAGTGTTACAGAGGGTGGGGATGGTTCACTGGGAACTCCCAGGGTGGACAGAGAGAAAACAATGAGCAGGGTAACAGTTGGTGTTGGGGGAGAGAAAAATTGAAGTCATAAGAACAGGTTGACTTCTCCCAGAACACATTAATCACAAAGAATGGCAGCACCGGAAGCTGCAGGTGGTTGCAAGCCTCAGCCTAAGGAAGGGACTGAACCAAGTCGCTGCAAGACTGTAAAGGGCAACGAAGACGCCTGGTCTGCACCAAAAGAGGAGCAGGCAGGTGAGAGGCTGAGCACCCATACATATTATACACTTGTATCAAGAAGGGGACAATTCCCTAAGGTCAGAAGGAAGTGACCTGCAAACTTCATTGCCCACTAAAATCGCCTATCCAGTGCATACCCTAATGACATCAGAATACCTAGGGCAAGAAGTGAGGAAGCATTTTTGTTTTGTCTTCAAGATTTCCCAAGTGAGCCCAATGGACAGCAAAATGTGAGATGCATCACTCCAGGTCCACATCAGGACTAAGAAAAGTGTAGGAAATGAAGAGAGGAAAGGACAGGAAGTGATGGTGATGCTGCCAAAATCTGCATAATCAGAGAAAGCAGGTTACGTGCGCCTTCTCTCCAGTCATATGCCTCCTCCCCATCTGTATTTCCCAACATAAACTCCTCAGAAAAATAAAAACTAAGATGCACTAAAGAAAGATTAACTACTTAACAGTATTTGAGGATTCCTTTTAGAGACAGAAAGGGGAAGGAGACTCTGGAGCAGTTTACATTGCAATACAAAGTATGTACCTAATAAATATCTGTGAATAGATGGCTAGAATGCCGAAGCATCCTGTGTCTTCTAGCTATGTCACATAAAAGGCAAAAGGCATGGCACCTTAACCTTTAAGAAAGCCGTACTTTTTCATCTTTTGTTCACCCTGCACTAAAAAATTAATTTCTCTTTTCCTCCCTCTAGCACAGAAGCCACATAAAAGTCTGCAATGTGCCAGCAACTGCATCTATGGCTTCAGTTTGTTTCTGAAAGTGTGCTTTGGATCCCTGAAAAAGAATCCTTCAGCGTGACAGTTCAAATGCAGGTTTCCACACTCAAGCCCATCCCTTCTGGAACCAGAATTTGGCATGTGTGGCTCAGGAATCTGCATTTCAGTAAGCCTCTCCCGCAAGATTCAGAGCCACCTGGAAGTTTGAGAAGTACAATTCCAAAGCTGAGCACTTATATGGAGGTGCTGACCGAAACAGGCCAGGGTATAGCCAAAAACTGCTATAGCTCTTTATATTTTTTAATCTAAGAGAGTAGAAAATTACTTTCTGAGATGACAGGGTTGGAGAAGTGTGGATTAACTGATTAATTGAGAAGGAGTACAAGAAAACTTCCAAAGCTGAAGAAAATGTTTTGAATGTTTTAATTACCACTGGCCTTAGTTATCTGGATATAACCTTCTGTTGTAATTCTTTACATTGTACACTTTAAATAGATATATTATATAGAAGTCATTTTATTGTATATATGTTGATTTTTAAATTTAAAAACATAAAAATTAATAAATAATACAGAAATCGAGTTGTGTACCTTATGATTTTAAAATAAATGTACAAGGACAATGTGCAATGTATGTACCATTGTTGCCCCCTCATTGATGTGTTTTGAAATTCTGTTGTAGTTTTTTTCTTCTTCTTCTTCTTCTTCTTTTCTTTTTATGCTTGAAATAAAATGAGTTGGGGAAAAAAAAGAAAAGAAAAGAAAAGTACACATATTAGGCCCTCCATATTGGCAAGTTTCAGGAGAGTGGATTCGACTCAGAGTAGGTAGAAAGGGCTGGGAATATAGCTCAGCAGCACAAGTGCCTGCCTGGCAAATGTGAGGTCATCAGTTCAAGCCCCAGTATAAAAAAAAAAAAAAAAAAAAATCAGAGTAGATGGAAAATATTGGAAAAAATTTGCATATGAACTGAAAAACTACAGACTTACTGTTTTTGTCATTATTTCCTGAGTAATGTAGTATAACAACTACTTACACAGCATTTACATTGTGTTGGGTGCTACATGTAATCTAGCCTACAAGGAGGATGTGCTTAGGTTATATGCAGATACTAAGACATTTTGTATAAGAGATTTGAACATCCAAGGGGGTCTTAGAACGAATTTCTCCAAGGAAACAGGTGCATGTACATGCTCAAAATGTTCTCTACTGGGAAAAGTGAGGCATGTCTTCATTGGATGTCATGAGTTAGCCTAAATTCTCTCTGGATAGAAAACAAAAGTGGGTCTCTAACCCAAGTTCAGCTCCCCTACTCCAACCTGATAAAACTGATTTTTTTTTTTTTCTTTTGAGACAGGGTCTTGCTGTGTAATTCAGGCTGGCCTTGTACTTGCAGCAATCATCCGGCCTACAGTCTCCTGAGTGCTGGCACCACCACGCCCAGCAAACTGATTTCTGATTTCTCATGGGGCCTGAAATAGGACCCTGAAATAGGCCCTCTTAGAATCTTTTACTCCTTCTCCATACACCCATCACCGGATTCGTCCATTCCAAAGTAGCCCGTAGTTAAAGATCACAGATTCCTGTTAGAAAGTAAACATGGTCAATAAGCAAATTAGAACCACTTCATGGAAGGAAAACAAATCTACACTTATTTTAAATATTCTTTCTCATCTCTATGTCATGTAAAAATTAGAAAGTATTTTACTGTCAGTGGCTGTCAATGTCCACCAGAAACAGGTGTCCCTCTGTGTGACCATGTATAGATTCTGGATCATGAGACTTGACTGTGTATAGCTGTAATAAAGACAAGTTGCCACTACTTAGGGCTAGGGTTAGGGTTTATCACAAGGAGTATAATGGGTGAATAGCAGCAGATGCCCATACCATACTTTTCTAATGAAAACATGTACTTTAGCATAATAGTAGCAGGCTGTGTGCCTCCATAGCTGCACTGGGGGAATACAAGAAGCAATCTCTGTGTTCACCCACTGGGTACGACAAACCACAAGGTGTACCAACGTGTATCAAAGTGTCAGCAAATAAGTTGTACCCATGCTTGCTCCATGTTACATTTTCGTGTATTTATAATTTGTCTTATTAAGTGGTTTCTTTTGATTTTTCTAGTAGAATTAGCTCAACTCATACAGTGTCGCATGAAAATCCATTTAGTGAGTCATCAGGTGATTCAACTGACGATGACTTGGATCATGTAAGTCAAAGAAGTTAGCAAAATATGACAGAGAAGTACAGAATGAAGACTTCGATTCAGATGAGGAAGAAAACAGTAATGTAAATAACTATTTGACTAGTCAAAATGCTACAAAATGGTAGTGAACACCTGAATGATCCAATGTTGAAAGTAGGAAAGAAAATGTTACTAGGTTCTTACCAGAGGTGAAACCTACTGAACAGAACGTAAACACTGTGATTCAGCTTGGAGTTTGTAACGAATGATATGATATGAGATATTTTGAAGTGCACTAATAATAAAATACAAGTAAAACATTCTATATGAATCAAGAGTAATACTTAAGAAATATGTTTACCATAATCCCTCACTATCTGAACCAAAAGCCTTTATAGCAGGACTTTATCATTCTAATCTTCAGAATCTGAAGGATTTATGGAGAGGTGACTGATACGGCATTGAGATTTTTAGAACAATAATTATACTCAAGAGATTTGGTTTCCTTCAAAAATGCCTGTGTGTGGCACACGCCTTTAATCCCAGCATTCGGGAGACTGAGGTAGGAGGACCATTGTGAGTTCGAAGCTGGCTTGGACTACAACGCGAGTGCAAGGCCAGCCTGAGCTACACAGTGTGACCCGGCCTCAAAAAACTAAGGTTGGGAGTTTGGCTCAATGGCTTAAGTGCCTGTTTGGCAGGTGTAAGGCTGTGAGTTCGATCCCTGTTGCCACAAAAAAATAAATAAATAAAAATGCCTGTGTTTTAATGACAAAAAGACACCCCAAGAAAGAAAAAAAAAAATACAACAATTTGACTACTATTCTTTTTTTAAAGTTTTGTTTTGAACTGTCAAGCAATTTATATACCATCTGAATACATGACAATCCCTGAACATGAACAACTTGTATCATTTCATGGTTGCTGAAGCTTTGGCAATATATGCCAAAAAAACCTTTCAAATAATGTATAAAAATATACGCCCTGGTAGATGTGAAAACATCTTACATCTTGAATTTAGAAATTTGTCCTGAAACTCTGCCACTTGGTCTTTATTTGTGCAATAATAAAATTTATGACGCTGTGAACAGACTTTTTGCACATATTTCAAAAAGTAACCCAAAGGTCACGTTCAACAATTGGTTCACAAGTTACCCATTGATATTACATTTGCTAAAAGAATGCCAGTTAACCAGCATAAGAACTACTCCAAAGAACAAAGCCAAGATTTCTATAAAAATGTCGCAAGTTCACAATAACGAAGTGTATAGTACAATCCTTGGATTTCAGAAAGACATAACGTTAGCCTTCTCAGACTGTAATAGCCAGATCTTCAATTGATGAACGGATAAAAAAAGATGTGGATTTTGTTATAAATGGAGTACTCCTCTGCCATAAAGAAGGATACACTCAAGACATTTCTAAGTAACTAGATGCACCTTGAGTCCATACTCTTAAGTGAAATAAATTGGACACACGTGTAAATACTACATTGTTAACTGGGCATGGTGGCGCATGCCTCTAATCCCAGCACTCCGGAGGCTGAGGTAGAAGGAGCGTTGTGAGTTTGAGGCCGGCTTGGGCTACAATGCAAGCCTGAGCTACATAGTGCGACCTTGCCTCAAAAAACTAGGGCTGGGAGTTTGGTTCAGTGGCTTAAGCACCTGCCTTGGCAGGTGTGAGGTTGTGAGGTCAATCCCCGGTGCTGCAAAATGAATGAATAAATAAATAAATAAATACTACATTGTTTCTCTGGTGTGAGAGACTGAAAGTGTAAATAAGGATCAAAATGTATAATATGTACTGTGAAATAGGAAAAAAATGTTCAAATGGGAAGGGAAACAAGGGAAGGTGAGTGGGAAAGAAGAGAAAGGAAAAGTAAACAAAAATGAGAAAAGAAGGAAAAAATGGAAACAAAGGTTTTGTAAATGGGGAGGGGGAAGAGGATGAAGGTAGGGGAGGGGAATGAGAAAAGAAAAGAAGTTATATCACGCACAGTTACAAATTTTCTATGATGAATGTGATCGTTATGTATATCTAAAATGTACCAATAAAAGCTTACTGGAGGGCCGGGAGTTTGGCTCAGTGGCTTAAGAGCCTGTCTGGAAGGTGTGAGGTTGTGAGTTCAAACCCTGGTGCCGCAAAAAAAAAAAAAAAAAAAAAAAATGCTTACTGGAAAAAAAAAAACATTGGCCTCCTATGCAGTAAAGAAAAACAAAGTAGTATTGAAACCATCAACATTACACCATGATGATAAGATTGATAGCCGTGCATGGTAATACACATCTATAATCCCAACATTTGGGAGGCTAAGGATTCTGTGAGATCAAGGTCAGCTTGTGCTACACAGTGAGTTCAAGGAAAGTCTGGATGGTATTGAGAGACACTGTCTCAAAAACACAAAAACAAAACAAAACAAAAAAGATTGACAGTGAATCCTGAATACAAATAAGCCAGAAATGGTCACATTTTACAACAAAATGAAAGGTGGAGTAGATGTTGATGAGTTACGCAACAACTGTGATGTCACTCAGACACAAAGCCTTGGCCAACGGTTGTGTTTTACTTGATCCTAAACACGTCAGGGGTAAATAGGTTCATAGTTTACGAAGCAAATAACAAGCACAAAATACCATGGAGAAATTTTCTTGGAGAATTGTGACTTGAACTGATAAATGATCAATTACAATAGGAAAGAACAATATGTATCTGCTCAAAGAACTATGTAAAAGAATTCTGGAGCAGGTCAGTGAACAGACAGGTGAAACATCCCAAGGACCTCCTAAGAAACAGAGAGACCAGCAAGATATCAAATACATTCTACCAAAGAAGACAGGAAAACAAAACACATGTGCTGTCAGTGTAAAGATACAATACTTATGGAATATGGCTGTTCTCATGTGTGAAAACTGCCTTAAGTGTGATAATTCAAGTAAAGATTATTTTCATAGTAGAGTTTTATTTGTTTTTTCATTGTAGTTCACATAGGAATTTATTGCTGTTATTTTTTAGATTTAATAAGCAAACAATGGATGTAGAAAATATTGATGTTTATTCTAAACACGCATTATGTATTTGATATTTTATTTTCTTGATACTTCATTTTCTTGCTAAGTGGACATTGCGTAATATAATAGGAAGCTCCTGACAAAAGAGGAAGATAAGAGAGGTGGCAAGAATGACGTGTCAAACAGGGAAGGAAAGCTGAGCACACAAGTAAGGGAGACGAGTCTATGGAACATGCTGCTGTCACGTGTGAAGACTGCCTTAGTATGATAATTGAAGCAAAGATTATTTCTGTGTTCTGTTTGTTTTTTCCATGTAGTTCACACAAGAATTTATTTCTGCTATTATTTTTTAGGTCTTGTAACCAGGTAAACAATTGATGTTGAAAATGTTGATGCTTATTCTAAGACTTATTACATATAAAATTTTAATATTTTATTGATATTTTACTTTCCTGTTAAGTATACATGTTTAATGTAACAAAATTCATAAAATTAAAATTAGTAACTCAGGCCAGGGATATAGCTCAGTGGCACAGTGCCAGCCTGGCAAGCACAAGATTGTGAGTTTGATTCCTAGTACCAATAAATAAAATAAAATTAGTAACTCATCAAAAGAAATATCCTAAAAAAATAAACATGGAGCCAGGGATTTAGCTCATCGGTATAAGCACCTGCCTGGCAAGTGCAAGGTCGTGAGTTCAGTCCACGGTACAAAAAAAAAAAAAAAGAAAAAGAAAAAGAAAAAAACAAAAAGAAAGAAAGAAATGTGAACATTACAGACCCTCCATAATTTTTTTTTTTTTTTTTTTTTTTTTTTTTTTTTTTTTTTGCAGCACCGGTGATTGAACTCACAACCTCGCGTCTGTCAGACAGGTGATTAAGTCACTGAGCCAGCCAAGTTCCTGGCCCTGGTTTTTTGACGCAGGGTCGTACTGAGTAGCTCAGGCCAGCCTTGCGCTTGCGTTGTAGCGCAAGCTGGCCTCGAACTCACAACGCTCTGCCCACCTCAGCCTCCTGAGTGCTGGGATTAAAGGTGTGCGCCACCACGCCCGGCTACCCTCCATAATTTTTCAAAAAATTTACCATGATGTCCTTAAGGTTCTATCAGTATCTGTTCTGTCACTGAATACTTCAAAGAACGCTGCAAACCTTGAAGTCAAATTTGATCAAACTGAAGTTAAATAAATGAAGCAAATCTGGAGTAAGAATAGAAATTCCAGCCGGGCGTAGTGGCGCACGCCTCTAATCCCAGCACTCGGGAGGCTGAGGTAGGAGGAGCGTTGTGAGTTTGAGGCCGGCTTGGGCAACAACGCGAGCGCAAGGCCAGCCTGAGCTACACAGTGCGACCCTGCCTCAAAAAAACCAGGGCTGGGAGTTTGGCTCAGTGGCTTAAGCGCCTGCCCTGGCAGGCGCGAGGTTGTGAGTTCAATCCCCGGTGCCGCAAAAAAAAAAAAAAAAAAAAGAATAGAAATTCCCAAATTATTCTCTTGGGGCACACCCCTTTGTGTCATGAGGCTGTAGAGTACAGCATGTCTCTGAGGCCACCAGCCAACAATGTGACTCCAGGGACAGAAGACAAATTAGTAACACAAGAAACTTCCTTTCCAGGCAGACCCCGCCTGCATAAATATACACACACTAACAAGGTGGCAACACACAAGGAAAATGGAGACCTTAAAAACAGAAGGAAGCAGACCCAAAAGGCCATATATTGTGGGACTTCAAGACTTCATTTATGGGAAATGTTCAGCATAGGCAAACGAATAGAAACCGAAAGTAGATTACAGGAAACCGAAAGTAGATTACAGGTTGTTAGGGGTTGAGGGAAGAAAAGAATGAAGAGGGATTGCTGATGGGTGTGAGGATTTTTTTGGGGGGGTGATGAAAATGTTCTGGAATTTGATAGTTGCACAATATCATGAAAGTGCTTATTGACACGGAATTTTGCACTTTAAAATGAGTTTAGCGATTGTTCAAAGTGGTAAAAAAAATGAAAGAAAAAAAGATAAAATAAAGGCTATTACATACAAAAATCAATTGGGCAGTAAGATAATCAAAAGAGTAAAATGAACATAAGAAGCATCAAGTAAGTTACACTTAAAAACAGAGTAGTATAACCTAAAGGTCTGGGGACCCATACTATAAGAACAATTAAGACAACATTAAGATTCAGTTTCACATTCTTTGTATTGAGACAACTTTTTAAAGCCTCAAGATGCCACTTGACAAGAATATGAAGCAAGGGAATGTTTGTATCTGGTGGGAGTATAACTTGGCAAAAAAACAATCTGGTATCATACAACTTAAGGTAAATATTCAAATTCCCCTACTAGAGACCTAAGGAAACTTGCATGCGTGTACACAAAGAAACACACCAAAATGTTCAACAAAATACTCCAAGCATCTTGGTTTAGTAGCAAAACAAATTTTAAATAATATCAGTTTTAAAACTGAGAAGAAAATGGATCAATTGGGTACATTCACACAAAGAAAAGCTGCACATTTCAATGAGCCACAGTCGTCCCTTGCATGAAGGTCCAAGTAAAAACGCCAAAATATTTAACAGTAATAAATCAAGTTAAAAGAACATTAAATAAAATATGTTCTTTCTTCCTATTGTAATGAACGTACTAATATAATTTCCAGGATGACCAAGTTTGAGGTTAAAATTCTTGGACTCTCCAGAGTTTTACGATAGAATACAAGATTGCAAAGGAAGCCAGCCGTGGCTACCAACTCCACCGCAACTTTCTCTTTCCATCTAGGCCCCATCCTACTGTTAGTGCGTTCAGAGGCAATCTCATTTCAGGGATGAATTCAGAGGCAATCGACCTGCCAGTCAGTACATGCAAATTCCACCCACCCACAGAAAGACCCGGGGAAGAAGAAAAACATACACAGGCCCGGAAGTGGCCCAAGAACCCATAGCATGGTGTAAGCTTGGGGAGAGGGAGACACAGGCTCTAGATGGGCACAATTCCCTTGCAGCAAAGGTTCCTCAAAAAGTAAGTAGAGATACAGTCAGACAACAACCATACTCGAGACTTGTAGAGCCCAGTGGTCAGGCAGAAGACAGCAGAGTGACAGAGCACTATATATTTAGGAGGTGAATCTCAGAAGCATTAAATTGAGCAAATAAAGCAAGTATAGCTATCTCTTGGTATCTGCAGGTGAGAGGTTGCAGGATCTCCTAATATGGAGATGCCAGATGCTCAGGCCCTTATACACAAGGCATATAACCTACACATATTCTCTCTATAATTTAAATCATCTCTAATTACTTACAATATCTAATACAATGTAAACTGTATGTAAGTAGTTATTTTATTGGATTGCTTAGGGAATGGGGTCAGGAAAAAAGTCTATAAGTATTTAGTACAGACAGACTTTTTTGCCCAAATAATTCCTATCTGCAGTTGCTCCAACCCACTAATATGGAACCCATGGATATAGAGGTCAACTGTATTTGCACCTTCAGTGTTGATACCACCTATGAGGTTGGCAAAATGGTTCAAAATACTGTTTTACAATACACAAGTATGCAAAAAAAAAAAAATACATGTTGGGAAAAATAATCACCAAATATAGAGTCGCACTTACCACTAATTATCATCTCTGAGAAGGGGATGATTGATGCTCAAGGAAGAGAGTTCAGAAGGGTGTAGATATATAGTGTTCTACTCTTTGACTGATTAGTGGGTACACAGCTTACATAATAAAAACTTTAATGAGAAAATTGTTTTGAGAGGGATGCTGGACTTCAAACCTAGGACCTCGTGCAGACTAAGCGAATGCTGTACCACTCATCTACAACTTCATTCTGATTTGTCAGACTCTGGAAAAGGTGAAGGTGCGCAACAATTCAATACAGCAACTCCATGGTAAGGACCCACCCTGGATACCCTCTTGCCATGAGCACCAACACTTAAATGTGTAGGGTCAGGGCTCTGTAGACAGGACAATAGAGTAGAGGGCTCACTGAGTCTTCTAGCTAATCCTGGTTAGAAAGAGTAAAAAATAAATTTTACTAGAAAATTTCCTCTGGGGAGCAAGTCAAGGACAGAGGTAGAAAGAGAAAAACCAGATAAAGAAATGGCCTTGGGACTTGCACCAAGAGACCAGAGAAAGAGCTGCCAGGCAGGAGTCAGAGAGAAGCCAAGTGCATGAACGCTGAGCTGCCCCCACCTCCAATAAAATACAGAGGAAGCAAAGAGGGGGACTAACTTTATTAAGGCAAGATGTACTCACACCTGTGCACTAACATATACAGTGGTATACATGTGTATTCACTCTAAAGTCACTATATCGCTCCCTCTAGGATCATTATAGAGTACAACAGATATCCACACAGACCCTTACTAACCAAGAATAAGGCACCCCCCTTTTGCCAACTAGCCACCCATCCCAAAGATAAGGCCTTGAAAGGCAGGTCAAGGATGAGCAAATAGACCCAAAAGAAGCTGTGTGTAGACCACTGGAAGAAACGATGTTAGGCACAGGTGCTGAGAAGCCAGTTCAATCAGGGCAAGTTCCAGGCATCACTTGCTCCCTAAAAAACGAGCTGGGAACAAAGGCCCACAGGTCCTCCATCTTTCCAGAGCCCCCTACCCTGACTCTTATCAGGGTAGCTATCTATCTTCTCCTTTCCTCCTTATTCCTTTTCCTCTTTACAAATAATGTGTCTTCCATTCATTAAATTTTGTCCCCCTAATTTTTTCCCCCTAATGTTTTATTGTGGCTGTTACAATCCTGGTAGGCTGCTTGGACAGCAGAGTAGCAAGGCTTGGCTCCCAGATGCAATACATGTATATTCTTGGCAGCACAGTTTGTTGTAGCAAGAAACTAAAAGTACCCCGAATACCCATCACTTGGGGACTAGGTGACTGATTTGTGGTGGGTCATAGGATGAAATACTGATCATCATCTTCATTTTCATAGTCAGTTCAAATGAATACACTAGGCTGGAGATGTAACTCAGTTACAGAGGGCTCAGTCTCCAGCACCAAAACACAACAGCTGGCATGGTGCTGCATGCCTGTAATCCCAGCACTCAGGAGGCTGAGGCAGGAGGATCCCTGGGAGTTTAAGGCCAGCTGGGCTACATAGTGAGCTCAAGGCCAGTCTGAACTGCAAAGTGAAACTCTTATCTCAAAACAAAAAAACAAAACAAAAAAACTAAATTCTAAAGTATCAATATCAATAGTTCTCCAAAATACAACACTGAGTAAAAATTCTAACTCACATTAATAATACATCTTTATATGAACATACATATACATGTTTACAAATATTAAAAACCAGGAAAGGGAGGATATACATCAAAACTGCTTCTGAGGAGAGAGGGAAATGACACTGAGGAAGACAAAAAAAAATGTCTTGAGGCTACTATGATTTTTTAATTTCATGTAAAAGAGGCAAATATGAAAAATGTAAGCAATGATTCTTGGAGGTGAGTTATTAACTTATTATACATCATTTTTGTAATATCTTTATATATTCAGAGTATATATACCATGGTGCTTGTTATATTATTCTCTATGGTGTTTCTTATATTACTCTTTCTTGATTTCTGTTGTTTTTATTTTATTTATTTATTTTATTATTTATTTATTTATTTATTTATTATTGGTTCTTTGAGATAGGATCTTGCTACATAGTCCAGGCTGGTCTTGAACTCACTAGGTAGTCCAGGGTGGCCTCAAACTTGTGACGATCCTCCTGCCTCAGCTTCCTGAGTACTGGAATTACAGGCATGTTCCCCCATACTCCGTTATTTTTTTTTTTTTTTCAAATTACGAAACCATCAACTAGTCCTCTTCCCTTCTTCCCAACCCCACCCAAGGTTTCAATTAACGAAGAGGAAAAAGCAAAAGCTTACAAACAAGAAAGAGCTCAGAGGAAACACCCACATTGGCAGAAACCACAAAGCAAGCTGAAGACACCTAACCAGCCTACTTTAAACAGTTAAAACAGAAATGATGCTTTTAAAAAATTGCTAATTCTTTAATTAATCAAAGATTACACTTCATACAGTTACTGGACAATGGAAGCAGCTACTTAAGAAGTCATGCCGATACATGCATGGTGGCACACACCTGTGATCTCGGCACTCAAGAGGCTGAGGCGAGTAGATTGCCACAAGTCTGAAGCCAGCCCGGGCTACACAGTGAGTTCAAGGCCAGCCTAAATGGCACAGCAAAACCTGGTCTCATAAGCCAAACAAACAAACAAAAAAGATCATATTCAAACATCAACTGTGCCAGTTACCAGCTACGAGACCTTCAGCAAATTAGACCTCTATGCCCAAGTTTCATTCCATTAAGATGCGATTTCTAGATCTACCCCAGGAGCTATGGGGAGACTAACTTGGACATCATCTCTAACATGTTCTTCATAGAACTGGGCACATACTTATTCATTCAATAAATGCTGATTGTTGTTTATATCAAAACTGTGATTTAAACTCCACGTGTGGGGAATATATTTCAACAAAGCAAACAAATAGCCAAACTGATGTACCAGAACAAGTGATTATACAATACCTAAGAAAACCCTGTTTTTAATTAAAATGTCCAGGTCAAAGTATTGTGGCAATAAATAAATAGATAAATAAATGCATAAATAAATAAAACAGAAACTACAGAATGAAAGAAATCTTATCTATAAATAATAGCACTGCAGAGGTAGTTTTATAAGTCCAACAAAATGCAAATTATCTCCATGTAAACGCAGGAACTGTTTACTGAACTCAAGGTAACATCACTACAGGTATTTTTTAGTTAAGAGACTCTACCAAGAAACTCCTTAGACAAGCATCAAGCTTGAGAAGACAGCTTTTATAAAAGCTGCTTGGGGAAGAATATTGAAAAGCATGCCTGGGGGGGAGGGGGATGCTTTCTAGACTCGAAAAAAATTCTCTCTAGGTGCTTATTAGGAATTTCTATATTATAATTCATTAAAAGTTTCCAGGTTCTAAAATCAAAAGTGATATAAACAGAAATTTTAAAATATAGCTAAACCAATAAATGTAAGAATCAGATTTTGATCAATATACTAAAACTATTCACTGAATTCTCTGGAGGGTCCACCCAAACTTGCACAGACCAAATAATGCCTGTATATATAGTATTTAAACTGCAGAAAAATAAGTTACCAAACCATTCTATAGGCTAAAATGGTTTTGATGTTTGCAAATCAGAAAAGAAAAAAATGCCATAATAATTTTCATAAAACTAAAAACACTATAGATTATGTTTGTGTAGGGCTTTTTCCCTGAAAATACTAGTTGGATTTATGAGACATGGAATTTGAGTAATGGTATTAGAGAATAATAGCATCATAATTTTTTTAAAAATATTTAATCACTGGGCCACGGATGGAGCTCAGTATGAGTACTCGCCAAGCAAGAGAGCCAGGCTTCCATCTCTAGCACCAAAATTTAAAAAAAAAAAATTAAATTAAATTTTTAAAAAACATGGTATCACGATTATGTTAATAAAATTTAGTCCTTAGCTCTTAGAGACAGTGAAGTGATCATGAAGCAAATGACTGCTAAGACTTGCTTTAAAAATAAAACACTGATGGAGAAAGCAATGGGGAAGGCAGAATGAGTGAAAGGAGACTGGCCATGCTTTGAAAACTCCTGAATCAAAATGATGGGTACAGAGGAGTGATCATTCTCTCACTACTTTCAAGTATGTTGAGAAACTCCATAGAGAGTGGGTGTGGAGACCCATGACTATAATCTCATTTACTCAAGAGACTAAGGCCAAAAAAAACAACCTAAAGGCCAGCCAGGAGAATTTAGCAGGACTCTATCTCAAAAATAAAATATAGAAGGACTGGGGATGTCGCTCAGTGACATATCCTTTGCCTACGACGAATCAGGATATAGGTTCAATCCTCGGTATTGCAAAAAGAAAACCACAAAGCAAAGAAACAAAAACCCAGAAAAACAAACTTTTAAAACCAGAAGTCAAGTCTAGTTCTTGAAAAATTCTTCAAAACAAAACAGATAAGAACAGAATAAGATTATGAAGACTTCCAACCCCGTTGTTAGTCAGTACAGCTAGAATGTTCTAGAATGTGCTAGAATGCACTAGTGTTCCTTCCTCTTTTCTCTACCACTTCCTTCCTCTTGTGATACAGGGATTTCTTCTGCTGCCAGTAACACTGTTACCTAAACAATTAGAAACAAATTTTCAAATTGTTGCCTCATAGCATATTAAATATTTAAATAAGGTAAAACACTCAAAAATGTAAGACCTTCCTCCTTCTACAGTATGTGTCTCCTCCACAACACGTGTAATAGGGGATGAGTGACTAGAATTTTTTGCTCGAAAGTGCCTGCCCAAAATTTGATGACCACAGTTGGTCACTGGGCACCAGTTAGTTTTTAAGGACGGACAAAGTAGGAAAAGTACTCTATCAAGAAAAAAATAATTGAACGTAACTAGGGTAGGATACAGGGAAAGACAGTGGCCAGAAAGAACCATTCATTAATTCAACAAAGCGTTCACTCCGAAGCAGATGGGAAGGAGGAAGGGACAGAGGACAAATGAGACGACACAAAAAGGACTTGATTAATATAAAGGCTTAAGAGATTGGCGGGAGCTGGGAAGACTGAGGCAGGAAGATCCCAAATTCAAGCCCAGCCTGGGCAAATTAGTGACTTAGGAAAAGGCTGTCTCAAAATAAAACGTCAAGAAGGGGCTGGAGATGTAGCTCAGTGCCAAAGAGCTAGGGGTCAATCCCCAGTACTGCAAAGAAAGGAAAAACAAAACCAAAACGAAACACATTTGTTTTGTTTTGCTTTGTTTTTTTGCACTGAGGATTGCAGTCTGAACGCATCGGTCTGGACGCATCGGGATTCCGACGACCTGTTTAGGCAGCGGACAGACATTTGGAAGTCATCTAGGTAGATGCGACAACTGAACCTAAGGGAGTGAACTGGGTCGCATCTGTATTTAGGAGGCAAAAACAGAGCCCGTGGAGACACAGGCAGATGCAGATGCTTCGGAATAAACAAGCTGCGTTATTTCAATCCACCGCGTCCTCCCAGGAAGGGGTGGCCAGGGGTGCGGGGCACGCGCAGACACGGGGAGGGAGGTGAGGAAGTGCCACATCTTCGGCGGCCTTGGCGGGAACTATTCTGGCCCCGGGGTGCGGCCGTGCCCGTGACGCGCAAAGCCAACGGTCACCCGGGCGCGGGTCGGAGGACCCCTGCAGAGGCCCGCTCATGGAAGCGCCTCGGGTGCCCACGCGGGCGGGGAGGGCGCTCCACGTCCAGGGGCCGCCGCACCTGCCGGGGAGACCCGAGGTCTCGGGGATAGAGGCTTTGGGGGTCCAACTTCTCCCTTCTCCAGGCCGTGACTAACCCGAAAGTACGTTATTCTTAGGATTATCACGGGCGAGGAGACAGACAGAGGGGAGTCGGGTGCCCTCCTGGCAGGGTCGCCTGGGTCAAGTCCCGAGCGCAGCGGGGCGCGGCGCGGCGCGGCTCTCCGAGGAGCCCACAGAGGCTGGGGCCGCGCGCCCCCTGCCCCCCGCACCCTCCTCCAGGACCTGGGGCGCCGCCCTCTCGCGCACTCACCGCTCCAACTGCGAATAGTGGCACCGGCCCAGCAGGTTGAGCTTGCAGAGGTGCAGGTTATCGCAGGGTCTGTCGCAGTACTTGCGACGGCAGACGCGGGCTCGAGTAGTGGCCACCACCGAGCGGGTGACGCCGGCCTTGTCCCCGGTCTCCAGCACCACGAAGCGGTCGGGCCCGGCCTCCTTGAGGACCTCCAGGAGCTGCACCTCGGAGAGCTCGATCTTGTCGAGCAGCTCGTCCAGGCTGAGGCGGCCGCCGTGGGCGCACAGGATCTTGGTGATGAAGCAGCACACCGTCGGGTCCGCCATGGCGCGCGGGAAGCGCTCGGCGAGAATCGAAACTTAGGCAGCCCGGGGCGGCGCGGGCGGCGCCTCGGCAGAGCCCAGCGCTTTCGCTTTCCCGCTCGCCTCTAGGGTCCAGAGGCCGGGGTCGCACCGACGGGGTCCCGGGGTCAGACTCAAAAGTCAGCGGCGGTGGCGAGTGGGTGGGAAGGAAGGCAGCAGGCGCGAGCAAATCCGCGGCCACCACGGCACGGTCGGGGCAGGCGCCACCCCCAGCCTGGGCTCCAGGACCGGCGAGGGTGAGGCTCCCCGCTGAGCGCGCGACGCTGCGAGGAAAGAAGAGGAAGTAAAAGTGATCTTGAGGCACTGGCGGAGGCTCTTATACTCAGCGCTGGAAGAGGCGAGTGACGTGCGTCGGGGGCCACTGGGGCGTCATCTGGTTCTCCGCCCCACCCAGCCAGAAAGAACTGACCCCGGGGCGCGCGGCCTCCCGTGTGCGCGAATCTTTGCGACCATCCCACTGCTTCGAGATCGTTTCCTCGCCGTGCACTTGAGGCAGTATCTTGAGCAAACATGCACGGCCATCAGACGGAACCCGGGTGCCGCCCGGTTTCCCATAATCTCGACCCCGCGCCCCAGATCGCGATCCGCCTGATCTAGATCGCTGTCACTTCCTTCCGCACCGCAGATCCCTCTTAAGAACCGCGATGATTTCTCTCTTCTTTAACTTCGGGGGCTTACTGAAGGACCATTTCTTGGCCCATTCTGGTCTGCCCCAAACCGCTGCCTACTCCCCCGATAGCAAGAATCCACAAGCGAGCAAGCTTAGACATATCCCAAGATTTCAGACCGCCCCTTGCCACGGCCCGACTTGGCAGAACGATTATTTATGAATGAGAACCTTTAAGCTTCAGAAGACGCAGGAGAAAAATCTTACCTAAAATTGTATCTGACTAAAGCAAAGCCTCCCCAAAACACAGCGCCCCCCGCCCTCACCCCCAGTGTCCTGCCCATTCAGTCACCGAGGAGAGGAATTGCTGCACATCCATTAGCATCAAAAAGACGGGTGGAAGTTTCCATACTTCCTCACTGAAAACCTAAATGCTACTTAACCTTCCTCTTTTTTTTAAATTGAGACATACAAATCTTTATTTTGGGCTACTTCATGAATTCTGCCTCACTGAAAGCTCATGAGTGTACACGCGAATAACCTGGTGTTTCCTCCTGTTAATCTGTCTATTCTAAAATGCTTGCAAATCCCCGAACTCTGAACCCCAAGTTGGAAAACGAAAAAGGTTTTCCTCCCAACACTCCAAAAGTATAACAAATAGTTCATTAACCATTTGGATTTTTTTTTTTTTTTTTTTTTTTTTTTTTTTTTTTTGTACTAGGGATCCAACTCATGACCTCGCACTTGGCCGGAATAAATCTTCTTTAAAAAATAATAAAATTAATGGGTTGGGGTGCAGTTCATGAATGCTTGCCTGCCAGGTGTAAGGCCCTGTTAATTTTTTTTTTCCTTGTCTTTTGGTGGCACTGGGGATTGAACTCACAACCTCGCGCCTGGCAGACAGGCACTTAAGTCACTGAGCCAAACTCCAAGCCCTGGGTTTTTGAGGCAGGGTCGCACTGTGTAGCTCAGGCCGGCCTTGCGCTCGCGTTGTAGCCCAAGCCGGCCTCGAACCCACAACGCTCCTCCTGCCTCAACCTCCCGAGTGCTGGGATTAAAGGCGTGCGCCACCACGCCTGGCTGAATTCTTAACACAATAATAAGTACAGTTAGAAACGTTTGGAACTGAGAATGTCACTTTCTTTCCTGTATTTAATTCTAAACAGTCCCTGGGGTCATTCCAGCTTCCACTGTCCTAAGAGAGGTGGAAAATAAGATAACATAAAGCCAGGAGATCTCTGATGCTCTAGGCAAGAGTCCACGCCTGTTAGATCTCCTAACCTGACCTTTGGTCACCTTCACCCTATTCCCACCTCATTACAGGTTCATGAATATGTTCTACATTTTGTAAATACAATTAAGATTAGAGTGAAAGCTGGGCATGCTAGCGCATGCCTTTAATCCCAGCACTCGGGAGGCTGAGGTAGGAGGAGCGTTGTGAGTTCGAGGCTGGCTTGGGCTACAATGTGAGCTCAAGGCTGGCCTGAGCTACATAGTGCAACCCCGCCTCAAATAACCGGGTCTGGGAGTTTGGCTCAGTGACTTAAGTGCCTGTCTGTAAGGCTCGAGGCTGTGAGTTCAATCCCCGGTGCCACAAAAAAGAAAAAAAAGGATTAGAGTGAATTCTGGGATGCACGTGTGTTGAGAGCCCCTGAGGTAACACTGCACCCAGTCAAGCATTTCTGTCAGTCACATCTAGTGATTTAGGGGGAGGCCCCTGGTCTTTAAAGTCCAAAAGCCTAATTTTATCCATATGACACTGCTGCTGCTGCTGCTGCTGCTGCTGCTGCTGCTGCTGCTATTGATGCTGCTGTTGCTGCCGGTTGCACCTTTTCTGTTACCCTGACACATTTTTCTATCTCTGCCTTATCTTACTGGCATGGACTTGCCCTGAGCACAACTTCCCGTGATCTTCAATAAATGCAGCTGCTTGCTACTTATTACTAGGTGTATGCTGGCAATTCTTTCCTCATCATACACAAGAACCGGGACTCTATTGGCCGGTTCCATGGCAATAAAAATAACAATAATAGTAATAATAATGTAATAGGTTAGCAAGGGTCCCTATAGTGAAAATTAAAACTGAAGCATGAATTTTCAGCCAAAAGGTTTTAGATAAAAGTGAGAGAAAAAAAGGACAAGCATAGCTCTGACAAGGATCAAACTGGTTCCCTCACAAGGAAAGTAAGAACAAAGAGGAAAAGTGTTCCAGCTTGAGTAGCTGGAGGGGGCACACTCTAATGTAAGGGTTTAGACTGACTCATCCACAAATGCGGGCAGGGCCAGGTTGATCATTATCTCTGGCTCAGTTTGAATCCCCCTGGCTAGAGGGGTGATTCTATTCCCATGAAAGGAAACTGCTTGGGGCAGTTTGTCCCGTGAGGCTCTGCCTTTTCCTGGAATTCCGGCAACCACAGGTTTAGGACAGTGGCTGGTGACTTACAAGCAGTTGTTGCAGGGAGAAGGTCTGAACTGAACATTGTAAACGCTGATAATCAGGAGTTCCTGTGAATCTCAAAGATTACATTAGTTACTCTTATTTCAGTGTCCTTTGTCTCGAAGGGGGATAGCATAGGTGAGGCAAATTTAGGACTAGTAAACTTTGTTCTGCTGACTTTTAGACAGACACTCTTTAAATGACAAACATGAATATACACAGAGCTGAGAAGCATTTGACCTGGAGTTTTACAAAATGGAGGTCAAGCTTTGTTCTACTTAAAATCAACTATTGGCAATCATAGATCCAAGGCAAAAGTCACGTGTTTTAGCAAAAAATTGTTCTTAAGTCTCAATACTACAAAAGAAAACAAAAACAGGGCTTTTAAATGGGTAAGTGGTTTGTCCTTTGTCCCCATGGTGGTCTCTATGTCATGACCATGTCAATAATAATAATAGTAAAATCTAACTGCCAAATTACAAATTCCTTGAAAGCATAATGACACTCCCGTGAGGTGATTGATGGGAAATGAGTGATATCGCTCAGGAATAGAGTACTGTCGTAAGACAACCAGCCAAACCTGGGGCCCATGTAGCGTCACCTGACTTCTTGTTGCTTCTGGCTAATGCTTCTTTAATCCACTTGGCCTTGTTTGTGGTCTGACTGGTTCCCAGGGACCTTGTATTATCAAATTGATTAAGTTTAATGTGTTTGTTGGCTAGCTTACATTAGTCTACTAGGAACATACAGAAGTCTAAGAAACAGTCCCTGAGCTCAAGGAGTATGAGGATCTGTGGTTAATGCTGTAGGGAATTCAAGAGTGCAGAGCCCTGGCGAGAGAGAGTGCTTGGAAGTAGAGACAAGTCTTTCCAATTTAAAATCATGGAGAACAATTGGAGTTGTAGAAAGGAAGGACAGAGGCAACATTCAGGGAATTTTTGAAGTAGTTGTTTTCACAGTCCAGCTTCTCAAGAAGGAGATACTGACATGGAATTCAGAGTGCAGGGAGTTCCTGATTGCAACTTGAAGTCAAGGGAGAAGGCAAGATGGGACCAGGGAGCTGTCAGACTTCCGTGCAAATGTGACAAGGTCTTCAGCAGCCCACCAGGAAGTTCTGGAGCTGGAATGCAACCGAGGGGAGAAAAGGTGAGGCCCTTGTACTGTTGCAGGAAAATTCCCAAACCAAACTGAAAAGAAGACTCTCTGCACCAAGGAGATAAGAAGGCAGCATTTAAGGCAGTGTTTAATCTTTACTCCACCAGACTATTGGATCTTCACACCAGCAGACAGTTGTGGGATAATTCCACAAAGGTAACAGTCCTAAATTTACGGAGACCTTAGTTTATATAGAATTTGGAAGTGGGAGGTACAAAGCAAGTGACAAAACGTTACATAATTGGTTACATGCATTGAGTCATATGTTGACAGGCAGGCTAGTCTTAAACAGATTTGTTGAAACAAAGGAATTGTTTATCATAATATAGAAACACTGCAGGGAACAAGGGGAGGGGCCCTTACATAGTGAGCATAGTTGAAGGCATTCTTGACTGCATGCCTTAAGGTGTAGACAATTACTCTGACTCAGTGCTCATCAGAGGTGTGCAGTTGGGCTTTAGACACTGTCAAGGTCAACTGAATTCAGCAGAAGCAATGGAAGAGAAACTTGGTCAGAGACCTCTAACTGATCTTGAAATACCTGTAAGTTTGCTATTTTATAAATGTGTTCTTACATGATAATTGTGCCCCAACAGTACCACACTAGCTGCTGTCATTGGTGGGGGCCAACAGGGAAGAACAGGACTTTAACTGGAACACTGGGTGTATTGGGTGATACGCTATGTACCCCCAAGTCCTCATGTACTTTTGATGAGGCTGAGTCTGACACTTGTGATCAATTTGTTGTCTAGCACCAGGATTGATGACGTGACTGCTACACTTACCCAGGGGTGGAGCTGAGATACAGTGTAAGGGAAGGCGGGTCTTCCTCTTGCACTTCCGTGCTTCTGCCTGCTCTCTCACCAGTGCACCTTGCTGCTTGCAGCTGCCATGAACGGCAGCCCTGCCATACCATGCTGCCTTGGAGCCAACTTAAGTATAGACTGAAACTCCCGAGAAATGGTAAGAAATAAACCTTTCCTTCCCTAATTTTGGGCATCAGGTATTTTGTCCTGGCAACGAGTAAAAAGTAACCAAGACACTGGAACAGATCCAGAAGGAGCTAAAGTGTGGGCCATCAGCTTAGCATACTCCCACAAGCTGGGCAGGAAGCCTTGGCTTGAAAGGCAAATTGAGTGACACCTGTGTGAGCTGTAGTCCGTCCTCACATCATGTGAATCCCTTTCTGCATTTTAATGCAGGAAACAGTTTTTTTCAGAACTGTTCTTCCTGTAAAGAAGCTTAGAAGGAGAAAGTTAATGGTGTGGCCCCTATCACTGCAGGTGGTCTCAAGGCCACAGCTGGTCCTCATTATATATCTTCATGATTTACTCTAATCCCACTCACCCTTAACTCCAACCTCGGCAGATCTCAGCAGCTTACTAGGTCAGGTGCCTCAATCCTCATTCCTAAGGGGTCTGTGCATTCTCCAACCAGCATTGCTGCTCTTGTCCTTTCTCGGTCATGTTTGGGCAAAGGGGGACCAAGAGCTGTCCAAACAAGTCACTGGAATTCCACACATATTCCACCCTGCCCTGTTGGGTACCAGCAACCCTGGCCCTTTTTCTAATCAGCATCAATTGCTTCTCACAAGATAGTCATTCCTTTCCTTACCTGCTGGCCTTTGACCTCACTGACCATCGGAGGTTCAAGCATTTAGAAGCAGCCATCATTTGTGGCCCAGTTGGATCTCACTGTGTCTCTGAGCAAGTAAACCTCTAACTCTGCCAAGTCCAGAGTTGTGGGCACAGGAAAGCCCACAACTGAGTCATTGCAACAATGTTAAGGGGAGCAACTTGCATTCCCATACAACCTCTCCAGACCCACATATTCTTTCTGGTGAGGGCATAGCACCCTACTAGAATATTATCTGATTCAAGGCATACCCCATCATGTCCTGGAGGATGTCATCATTGCAGTGTGTCACCCCCCACACTGCCTCTTTGGCTGGATCTCTTGCTGTTGTGTTGTTCCCAGAAGTGTATTTGGACAAAACTGGAGTGCAGAGTGGGGCCCAGAGCAGGGCAAGTGGAGATCAGCTCATGTATTCCCCCAACAAGTGCCTGCTAGATGTCCAATAGGCCAAGTCTGTGTTCTCTGAAATTGAAGAATTAATTCTAACGGAAGTTAAGAGTAGGAAGTACTTATTGAGAGAAATGAAGCTTCTGTCTAAGAGGAACATGGTGGGGCCTGAGTGGGTGGCCCCTTCAACTAGATCTTAACTGGCCATTCCAATACTTTATCCAGTAGTAGCTTCTGCATGGTGAGGTACATGATACGATCAATGGATCCCACATTTGTAGTCTCAGTCTCCCCATTTCTTATGCCATGAAGACCTGTCTGGTCAGATACTGTATCATGGGAGATTCTTGTCTTTGGATCAGGCAATCTTTAATCACATAATCCTGATAAGACTAATGTAGCTGCCATCCATTTTCAGCTCTACCCACAGAGTGAGTTAACCTATCCTCAAACGAAGCTTGGTCTTCTTTCCTCCTTGTTTAGCCCAGGTGAAGCCGGGAGAGGAATTCTGGGGTGACTATAGTGTATGACAAGGAAATCTGGGTTACTTGCTCACACAGGTTGCTTGTACCTTTTGATCCTGCTCATGCTTGGTTCCAGAATGTACATATTTCATTCTGTGACATCTTTAGTACTGGTCTTGCCTGACTTGATGTGTCCAACAGAACCTAGCTCACACTGGCCAGTTCTGAGTCTATGGTCTGCCAAGTCCCACAAGAAGCTAGGAATTATTTTTCAAAAGAAAGAGACTTGTTCACTGAAGTTGGCATGGTCTTGTTCCACAATCTTAAGGATTCTGTATTGTGATTCTTCTATTAGTCTTTCTATAAATGCTGCAGTACAAATATTTTTCACCATACCTCCAAAACTATAGGCTATGCCAAAGCAGAAAGGCTGTATCATACAGCCTTGTCCTGTTACAGAGTTTTTCTTGCTTTGAACCTAACTGCTATGGTTTGAATGGGTACTTCAAAAGTTCATGTGTTGTCGCCAGGGATTTAGCTCAGTGGCATAAGGACCTGCCTGGCAAGCGCGAGGACATGAGTTTGATCCCTGGTACCAAAAAGAAAAAAAAAATCTCATGCATTGTAAACTTAGTCCCCAAATTCATATGTCAATGTTATTTGGAGGTGGGACCTTTGGGAAATGATTAAGGTTAGACCAGGTCATGAGAGTAGCACTCCCATAATGGTATCAGTGACTTTATAAGAAGAGGAAGGGAAACCTGAGCCAGCTTGCTCTGTCTTATCATATGATGGCCTCCATCATGTTGTCATGTAACCAGAAGGCCTTTGCCAGATAGCCAGCACCATGCTCTTGGACTTGACAGTCTCTAGAACCTTATGCTAAATGAACTTCTACTCTCCTGAATTACTCAATCTCAGGTTGTTATGGTTTATATCTAGATGGCTCCCCAAAGCCTCATGTGCTCAGAGATGGGGCTTTGGAGAGATGACTGGATCATGGAGGCATGATACTCATCAGTGGATTGTCCCATGGATGAGTTTGTAGCTAAATATGATGCTGAGATGAAGGCTGGTTGGAAGAGGTGGGTCATTGAGGGCCCAGCCTTTAACAGTCTGTCTCCTTCCTTCCCTTTACCCCTGATCTATCTCTGCTTCCTGCTGCCATGCCATTAGCTGTTTTTACTCTATGACAACCCTCTGCCATGATGTCCTGCACTGGGGCCAGTGGAATATGGACTGAAACTTTCTACAAAGTATGAGTCAAAATAAAATGTTCCTGCTTTTAAGTTAAGAATGTTGGTATCGTGTTTCAGGGACAAGAAAGTAACTAAGACAGATTTTGGTACTAGAGAAGTCCAGTCATTGCCTGAAGCTACAAGGCCATGTGATTTAGGAGCCTTTGGAACTGGCTTGTGAAGAAAGTTCAGAAAGTTTTGAGAGGTGACACCTGGAGATGCACATAATATAAGCTGAGCCTGTTGGAAGATTCTGCTCAGAGCACAGAAGACCAGAATGCTGAGAGCAAGGCAGCTAGGCTTGGAAGTTTCAGCTGGGAGCAAGGACTCCAGTGGAATTGGACTCCGGGCCATGTATACTTTGGTAGAAAGTCTGTCTACATTTTGCTTATGTCCTCAGACTTTTTAGGAGACTGAGATTACAAACAGCAGACCAAATAATCTGGTGAAGGAAATTTTAAGGCAACCAAACATTCAGGCAGTGGCTTGGATACTGTTGGGTGCTTTTAGCCAGCTCTAGCTACATTGAGAATCAAGAGCAAACAACCCAGTGGAATAATGTTAAAAGGTTTGAGTCTGGACAGAAAAGAAGATCCAGTAAAGTTGGGGTCCACAAAAACAGAGGAGAGGTTGGTTTCTGAAAAGATTAGCATTAAAAAATATGCAAAGTACTTTGGGACAGGACAACACGAAAAAATGACTCAAGGGCATGTGAGGAACCAACAAGGATTCACCCTTTGATGACTTAAAATTATTGTAAAAGTAAAAGACTATTTTGAGAAGAGAGCACTAGGGCACTCTGTTGAAGGATCACCTGGGGTTTTGATTTCCCAGATCTCAGTTTACCTTACTCAGTGAGGCACTTGGATGCCTCTGCAACCACTAACAAGATGCAACAGAGCTTGGCTGCTGATCCAGTTGGCTGGTATCATGTGCACAGAAAATGCAAGAGTTGTGGGGTCAGGGAAGCTTCTACCCAGATTTCAGAAGAAGGCCTGGGAGGCCAGGCAGTGACCCCCTGAGAAGGAAGTGTGTTAAGCTGTGAGAGAGAAGCCAAAAGCGCAGTGGAGATGTCAGGGCATTGGAAAACCCAGGAACATGGAATATCTGTTGAAAGCAACAAGGAATGAGAAAAGCCAGCCAAAGGGAGAAACCACAAGGAACAAAGATTACAGATTCATAGAGGAAAGTACTTGTCTTAGTTACTTTTCCGCTCGTTGCCGAGACAAAATACTTGACGCCCAAAGTTAGGGAAGGAAAGGTTTATTCTTACAGTTTCTCGGGAGTTTCAGTCCATAAAGTTGGCTTCAAGGCAGCATGGGGTGACGGGGCTACAGTTCATGGCGGCTGCAAGCTGCAAGCCGCAAGCCGTGCTAGCGAGAGAGAGAGAGGCGGAAGAGGAAGCAAACAAGAGGAAGACCTGCCTTCCCTTACATTGTATGTTAGCTCCACCCCTGGGTGGGCACAGCGCTCACACTGTCAATCAACAAACCAATAACAAACCAATAACTCAGCCCCATCAAAATTATATGAGGACTTGGGGGTACACTGCATTATCACCCAATACAGTACTTCTGAGGGTTTGAACCATCAGCAGTGTGCCAGTGCCATAGGGGTGGGTTCTCCCAAGCTCTTTAGAATTCACACGTCACCATAGGTGCTGGACATGGGACTACAGAATTTAATGTTTTTTCAGCTAGGTTTTAGTCTTGGTCTAGTCCCATTCCTTTCTATTCTCCTATCTTTTCTTTTTGGGTTAGAAATGTTTATTCTATGCCTTTGTACGTCAGGAATGTTTAATTTCCTTTTGATTTGTACAGGGCTCACAGCTAAACATTTTCCTTAAAACTCAGAGGAGACTGTGGACTTAGACTTTTCAGTTTCAGATGAAATGTTAGGACTTTGGGAACTCTTAGGGATGGACCAAATATCTTTTGCATAATGGGATGAGCATGAGTCTTTTGGAGACCAGGGGTGAAACATTATGGTTTGTATCTAGATGTCACCCCAAAGACTCATGTACTCATAAGGGTTTTCGAGACGTAATTGGATCATGAGGGCCTGATACTCATCAATGGGTTAGTTCACTGATGAGTTTATAGCTAAATGTGAAGATGAGGTGAAGTCTGGTGGGAGGAGGTGGCTTTCTAGGGATATGGTCTGCAAGAGTCTACCTCCCTCCTCCTCCCTTGATCTCTCTCTGCTACCTATACCATGCCCTGAAGATACTTTTCCTCTGCCATGCCAACCTGACTTGGAGCCAGTAGACTATGGACCAAAACATCTACAGACTGTGATCAAAATAAACCTTTCCAGTCGGGCGTGGTAGCGCATGCCTTTAATCCCAGCACTTGGGAGGCTGAGGTAGGAGGAGCGTTGTGAGTTCGAGGCCAGCTTGGGCTACAACACGAGTGCAAGGCCAGTCTGAGCTACACAGTGTGACCCTGCCTCAAAAAACCAGGGCTGGGAGTTTGGCTCAGTGACTTAAGCGCCTGTCTGACAGGCGCGAGGTTGTGAGTTCAATCCCTGGTGCCGAAAAAAAAAAAAAAAAAAAAAAAACCTTTCCTCCTTTAAGGTGTGGGTGTCAGTATTGGGTCTTAGCAGCAAGAAAGTAACTAAGTTACAGGATTTTGTTATAACAAAAGAAAACTGGACGGAGACATTAGTACATAGGCCGAAGTGTTACTCTTTGAAATAGAATTTATTTCCTCAAAAACCCCAAGATTCCTAACAGGTTATATGCTTCCTTATTTCCAAGAAGAGATATGAGCTACAGCATTTTGTTTTTTGTTTTGCATGGTATGCACAAGCACACTGACAACTACTTGTTCTTTAAAAGTTTTAGTGAACTGGGTAGCTCATTAAATCTTCATAGGACTTAGCTGCTATACTCTGGAGCACATGTTTCATACAAAGTGTTCAACATCCTTCTCAACCTGCTTCATCAAGGCAGAAGATTAATGTGACACTCTATGGGGTCACCAAATGTTCTGGTTCTCTTTGGACTATATTATGACTGATGACTTGTGAATTCATAAGGGTCTACGGCCAAACTGTAAATACTCATTGTTACGGTTTAAATCTGAGGTATCCCCCAAAAGCCTCATGGGTTTGGAAAGTAACTGAATCATGGGGGTGTTACACTCATTGATGGATTAGTCCACTGAGTCCATAGCTAAATGTGCTTTTAGGAGGTGGGTCTGGTCAGAAGAGGCGGTGCTGGGAGCATGACCTGGAAGGGTGTAGCTTGCTTCCCAGCTCCTCCTTCACTCTCTGCTTCCTGGCCACAATGATGTAAACAGTTTTTCTCCACCAGGCTTTTTCACCATGTATGTCCTGTCTTGAAGCCAACCACCATGCAAGGACCAATGCCTCTAAAATTGTGAGCCAAAATATACCTCTTTTCCTTTAAGTTTTGGCTATTGGGTATTGTGTCTCAGCAAAGAGAAAGTGACCAAGACACTTGTTATACATTCCATGCAAACATAAAATAGTTCCTGATTGGAATAGAAAATAATACATTTACAAAACCATTGTCCATAAACCAAGATTCAGACTGCATAAATCTGCTCTGGGAAAGATGTTATTATGTCCACTCTATGCAGGTGTAACCCGTGCTACTACGTGCTTGCAGTAGTCTATAGTCATTCTCTAGGATCTATCCAGTTACCTCAAACCTACAGTAGCAAGTTAAATGAAGAAAAAATGATCATATTTCTTTATCATTTAGACACTTAAGAATGGTACTAATTTCTGCCACAGCCTTACCCTGCAGTGCTTAATGTAGTGACTCTGCTGGCCTAGAGGGCAGGGCAATTTCAGATGCTCCATCCTGGCTTCCCTACTACAATAGTTCCCACTCTAAAGAACCATAATGAATGCAAGGGTTAGCCTAACTTCCAAAAGTAGGTCAAACTCAACTGCACACCTCAGGATTAGGGAAATGACAACTGGTGAGTCTAACAACACAAGGAATCCACTGTAAGCTGGACTTGGTTAAGGCTCCATCTGCCTCTACTCTAATATGGAGGCCATGAGGATGCTTCAAGTCTCTGGTCATGAGTTGACTTTTGGCACTGTGCCAAGAGTCACCAGACTGTCTAAGTGTTTCTCTTTCTGGAGAGTTTCATCATTCTAGTGAGTGTTACTAATCTCTTTGGGGCGGAGGATTGGAAAAACTATTACAGTATAATTCTGACATAGTGTTATAGGTCCTTCACCCTGAGGATATGGCCACCTCTTCAACTTGGTGGGTTTGGGGACTGCACACTAGCTCAGGTATGGGAACTGGATAAGGAACGGTGACTTTGTTGGGTGCCTGTTTGCCATAATTTTCTGCTTATTAATTCTTGTCTTTTTCAGATAGTGCATGTTGAACAGCACTTTGTTGACTACTCGTTTATTTTCATCCTAGGGTAAAACATTGTTCTGTTCACTATCTCTGCAGTTCTTCCCATGTCATGTCCTCTTGGCCACATTCTGACCTTGTCATAACAAACATCCAACTTCTGCTGATAAGTGCCGTTGCCTGGTGCCTGTTGCACTAGGATCCTATGATCCTCATTGTTATCAGTGAGTGAAGTTGCAGGACAGCCTCAATGTCCTGTAGAAAGCACCAAACTTCTTGATGATACAGTGCCCCTCTCACTGGTACATTCCTGATGCTTAAATGAATGTGGGTCTCTGGAGTCATCCTGTGGGTAACAATCCTCTGGTGGGTTTTCTGACATGCCATTTCACTATGCCTATTTTTTTGAGTTTTCTAATCCTTTCATCTACAGTCTGACATAGCAATTTAGGTATTTCAAATTCACTCTTTGTACTGTTCAGCTCTCCCAAAACTAGAGAAAAATGCCTGACACACACAACACAAATGAGGAGAAGTTTAATTTGACTCAGAGTGTTAGAGAATTCAGTCCACGTTTGACAGTTTCCAAGGCAGGAACAACATGGTGGAAGGATGTGGTGCAGCAAAGCCACTTGCTTCATGGCAATCGGGAAGCAGAGCCCAGGAGAAGAGCACCAGAAAGCAATGTACTTTCCAAACCCACACTCCCAGTGAGCCACCTGCTCCAACTGGGCCCCACATCCTGACAACACATTCAGTTACAAACATCAGTGGATTAGTTCACTGATGAGAATGGCATTCCTAAGATCCAAACACCCCTCTGTGAGTCTATTAATTCAGTCAAATTGACAAGATGAACTGGCAAACTTTTCATGTGCCATCACTTTTCACAGGCTTTGGGGAGCAATTGTAGCTCTTACTGTGTACCATTCTCAGTTTCTGGACAAGATGTTGAAATTTGTAACCTGAGAGTGTGCCCTTAAATCAACAAATTCTGGATACAATCATATTTTTGTGCTCACTTGACAGAGCAGTTTTTTTAAAATGGTAAGGTTAGAAATCAAAGTATGAATAGTAAAGAAAAAGAACAATTGAATACCATTCATTTTAGATTTAAAAAGGAGGGCAAGGGAAATGATTAGTCATTTTCCCTTTACTGGGACAAAATACCAGACACCTATATCTTCATGGAGGAGAGGTTCACCTGGCTTATGGTTTCAGTGTGTTCAGTCCAATTTAACTGGCTCCAAGCCAGAAGTAGCATGGTGGAAGGAATGGCTGAGGAAATCTGCTCACCCTATGGGAGCCAGGATGCAGAAGGAAACAAGAAAAGGACTGAAGACAAGAACACACCCTTTCAAGTTAAGACCCCAGTTACTCACTTCCTCTAACCACACCCTAACTCCAAACAGCCTTAAAACTATAAACTCATCAGTTAATTAAACCATTAATGTGTATAGCATCCCTGTAATCCAGTCACTTTCTAAAAGCCCCATGTCTGTATGCATGAAACATTTGAGGGACATTTTTTATATAAATCATGACAGGAAGTAAGAAAAAGGAAGAAAAAGAAAAAGAAAGGGGCTGGGGATATAGTATGGTGACACAGTGCCTGCCTGGCAAGTGCAAGGTCAGGAGTCCAATTCCTGATACCAAAAAAAAAAAAAAAAAAAAAAAAAAAAAAAAAAAAAAAGGAAAAGGAAAAGAAAAGAATATTGTTTAGGTAACCAGAAGGAGAATTTTTGTTGTTGTTTGTTAATTTCTTTGTCTGTTGTTTATGGCTCTTGGTTTTTTATTGTTATGTTTATTATGATATGGAAGACTAGAATGTCTAAATGTCCCCCTCAAAGTCTCCTTGCTCAGAGGTAGGGTTTTTGAAAAATGATTGTGTCATTGGGGTATTATACTCATCAGTAGATTAATCTATTGATGAGTTCATACCTAAATATACTGTTAGAAGGTGGGGCCTGGTTGAACATGGCAGGACACTGGGATAGAGGTGACTCAGAAGGGTGTATTCTTGTCCTTGGCTCCTCCCCACTCTCTCTCTGTCTGCTTCCTGACTGCCACAAGGTGAGCACTTCTCCTCTGCCATACCCTTCACCATGCTGTTTCTGCATTACGACCAGTCAACCATGGACTGAATATGTTGAAACCATGAGTCAGTAAATCTTTCCTCCTTTAAATTGTCAGGTATTTGTTCCAGCAAGAAGAAAGTGACTGATACAGCATATGTGAGAGTTTCAAAGAAATAAATCTGAGAAGAGTGCAAAGCTGGGGTTGCTAAGGCTCACTGATGTATCAAGCTGTGTAAATCAGCTGAACCACCAATTAGAGAATAAAGCAAAATACACACAAACTATGAAGAATCAGCTAAGTCATGGAAATTAAAAGTAGCTCATCAGAAGATTGAGTCAAATTGAATGTCCAAATTTCATGCCAAACAGGTGTACTACTAGAGATGTATGAGTAGAGAGAAACATTAGTTAAGTGATTGGACAAACAGAAAAGGGCAGCAGTAAGGAGCAGGCACAATGTTTTTTTTGTTTTCGTTTTTGTGTGGTTTTTTTGTGGCACCGGGGATCGAACTCACAGCCTTGCACCTGCCAGACAGGAGCTTAAGCTGCTGAGCCAAACTCCCAGTCCTAGTTTTTTTGAGGCAGGGTCACATTATGTAGCTCAGGCCAGCCTTGCGCTCACGTTGTAACCCAAGCTGACCTGGAACTCACAATGCTCCTCCTACCTCAGCCTCCCAAGTGCTGGGATTAAAGGCATGCGCCACCATGCCTGGCCACAATGTATTCTTGAGACTGAATCTGCATAACAGCAAGTTTTTCTGGAAAGAACTGAATGGGAAAGGATTGGAATTGTAAACAGAGGGCTAACTACAGAGTGGAGGACCAAATCTCTCTTTGAGGTTAAGTTTAGGCTTTGTTTTAATGGAATGGAGATGAGGAACTTGAGGCTTTAAACTTTTCTCCAGTAATACTAGCCTGAGGGCAAAGGAAATGCAGATGTAGAAATCCAGAAGTGAGATTAACTTGGTAATTATGGCCTTATGTGGGTAGCCAGCTCCTCCCACCCTGTTAGTTTTGTTTCCAGATATTTGTACCATCTTGTAGCTCCCCTCCATGTTAAATATGACTGACCTGTAATCAGTTATCAATAGGATACTATAGAAACCACACTGTAATTCCCAAGATAAGGTAACAAAAAATCACTGTAGCTCCTTCCTTGCTTCTCTTGGACCTCATGCTCTGGGGAAGCCAATTGTCAGGTTGTGTGGCCAATCAATCTATCTTAATGATGGGGTTCACATGGCAAATTCTAAAGCCTCCTACTAACAGCCAGAACTAACTTGTCCAGTATGTGTGAGGGTATCTTAGTTACTTTTTCATTGCTGGAACAAAATACCAAACACCCACAAATTATAGGAGGGAGAAGGAAAAGTTTATTTTAGCTTATAGTTTGTAGAGGTTTCAGTCTATAGTTTGCTGGCTCCAAGGCAGGACAGCATGGCAGAAGAACATGGGAGTGGAGAAACAGTCCATGGAATGACAGGCAGGAAGCAGCACACTTTCAAATCAAGAGGGATATAGATATATCTATATCTGTATCTGTAGCTATATCTATATCAATCTATACATTCAGGCTATACATTCAGGCTATGCCCACAGTGGCCTAACTCCTCCCACCAGACTTCCCCTCCCAGTGTCACACCCAGCTATAAACCCATCAATGGACTAATCCAGTATCATACACCCATGATCTAGTATAACAATTCCCTGATTCAATATCACATACCCATGACCCAGTGACCTCCTCTCCAACTACACCTATGAGCACATGAGGCTTTGGGAAACACCTAGACACAAGCCATAAACAGTGAGCCACTGGAAAAGTGACCTTTCAGTCCAGTAAAGATATCACATGATGGCAGCCTCAGCTGACAACTTAACTTTAACCTCTTGAGAGAATGATCCAGAACCAACCAGTTCAGCCAACCAGCAGAAACTGGGACACAAGAATGTTAATCCCTTTGCCTGGGATGTGACTCAGTGGTAGAGCTCTTGTTTTTCATGCATAAGGCCCTGGATTCAATCCCAGCACCACAAAAAATGTTAATCCCTTTAATTTATTCAGTGTATGGACTGTGTGAAAATACTTAAGGACTGAGAAAACTAGGAGAGAGCAGATAGAAAGGAGTAACAATTACAATGGGTGCCAGGTTGTGCGGTGCCAGAAAGGGGAAACAGGAAACCTGAGATCTCTGAGGCCAGTGTATGGACAATCAAAGCAGGACTGGGGCTGGAAGACAAAGACAAGGCCAGCAGCAGGCTGCATCTCGCGGTTTTTCATCACTTGTCTTCTTCCTTGAATCTCATTCTACCGTGTATAGAATAGATTGGAAGCTGTACCCTGAACTCAAATGCACTGAATAGCATGCTAACAGGATCACAAAGCCCTGGTCATTTACAATGTAATAAGTATTTTCAATAATATGAAGAATTCAATAGAATATGGCCAGTACATAGAATGGAATATTACGCAGCCACAGGAAGGAATGAAGAACCTTAAAAACATGGGGACTGAAAGAAGCCAAATGTAGACTCATATGTTGCATGATTCAATTACATGAAATGCCCAGAATAGGCAAATCCATTGAGATATAAAATATATTAATAGTTTGCCAGGGCAATGAAGGGCATAAGTAGAGATTGGCAATGAATAAAAAGCTTTGTGGGGGGAGACGAGGAAAATGTTGTAAATTATATTGTGGTAATAATTGCATACTCTTGTCAACATACTAAAACCCACTAAATTCTATAATTTAAAAAGCTGAGCTTTATGGCATGTAAAGTACCTTTCAATTAAAAACAATAAAAATATGAAGACTGAACAAGCACTCGGGAGGCTGAGGTAGGAGGAGCGTTGTGAGTTCAAGGCCAGCTTGGGCTACAACGCGAGCACAAGGACGGCATGAGCTACACAGTGTGACCCTGCCTCAAAAAACCAGGGCCGGGAGTTTGGCTCAGTGACTTAAGCACCTGTCTGACAGGCGCAAGGTTGTGAGTTCAATTCCCAGTGCCGCAAAAAAAAAAAAAAAAAAAAAAAAAAAAACAAAAAACATGAAGACTGAACAACATAATAACATTCACAATGTGCCCAGGCCTAGGCTTATTGCTTTCTGTACATAATTCACTTAACCTGTACAACCAATGGATCTACAAAGTTGGTACTTTTTTCATCATTTTATTTTTAAAGAAAACAGGACCAGGGATGCTGACTCTCTTAGATCACATAGCATCAGTAAGTGACAAAGTCAATAATTGAGCCCAGAGAGTCTGTGATGATTATGCTTAATTGTCAATTTGATTGGTTTGGGAGCCACCTAGGAGATTAGTAAAGCACAGTGGGTGTGTCTGAGTGGGTCAGGGAGGCATGACCTGAGGGTCTACATCTGGTCTCTGACCTCTTCCTTTCTAGCACCCTTCAGCTGTGCCCCCATCCTGACTGCTTTGAAGTGAGCAGATTTGCTCTGCCATATCCTTGCACTATGGTGTTTCTCCTTTGAAATCAGCCAAGCATGGGGTGAAACCTCTGAAAATGAGCCAAATTCAACTTCTTCTCCTTTAAGTTTTGGGTGTCAGGTATCTTATCCTAGCAATGGGAAAGCAGACCAATATAAAAAATTGTTACCAGGAGTAGGGTCATTGCTGTAAACATACCTGACAATTTGGTTTAGAAGCCTTTGGAACTGGTTTGCCAGAGGAATTGGGAAAGATTTGGAGATGCTAACTAGAGAATCCTAGAATACTATAAACAGAGCCTGATGGGCAAATCTGGTTGTAGCTCAAAAGATAGAAGACTAACAGAAGTGTGCACAATAAAGGCCAAGCTCATGTGGCTTCAGTTGGGAAGGAGGGTACTACCGGGAATTGAATTAGAGGTAACAGATGTTGCATTCTGGCAAAAAGTTTGTCTATATTTTGTTAGGTATAGAGGACCACCTGGACTTTTCTCCTTGAAAAAAAAATCAGTCACCTCCACTATAGCTAAACCTGACTCTATCTCCACATACTGATATGTACAGGGCTGGCTAAGCTATTTCCTTCTCCCTTCAATTAGCTCTAAGCGATGTAAATAGGGCTAGCTGAGATACTGATGTGTAATCTTCGAAGCCAGCTGACAGTTTCCTGTTTCCTCTCCTCATGTCTCCCTATAAACAGTTGAGCCCAGTGGGATGGCAGAGCCACATAGCTCCAGGAATGTCAAGTGGTTTCAAGCCTCAAAATGAGAGGCTATAACTTCCCAGGGCACAAAAGTTTACATATCAGAAACTGAAACAACAGCCTCCTAAACATTTAAATGCTACCCCAGTTGAGTTATGCAGATTGGTCTTTCTGCATACCCTTCTCTCTGCATGTTGCAGAAGTGCTTTCTGGCCTCCTAGCTAAGCCTAGCTCACACTACTCATGTAATTTCCACCCTTCTCATTGTCACTCATCCTCGAGCCACTCCCTTCTTCATGAATGAATTCTGAGTGAAGCATTGGGATGAGGCCTTTGTTCCATGAATCCTCACTTGGACCAGACTCAGGACCCCTTGCCTGCCCATAACTATAGATAAGTCTTAGTGTCTTTATTCTCACCATGGGTTGTGTTGAAGGTGGTAGATTGGAATTAACTCACTGGGATTTTCAATAATGTTTCAATGGGATTACAAATACAAACTTTCCAGACTGAGAGGAGGATGGGAAAAAGGATTACAGTATTTGGAGTACAATACACATGATGCTGATTTTTTAGGCATTCAAAATGCAATAGTTGTGGGGTTATAGATGCTACAAACTGCAGTGGTGACCCCAGGAAGTTAGAAATACCTGGAACATGGAACATATATTGAGGAAAACAACAGGTAGTGAGCAGAATGAGTCCAAGGAGAGGTCATGTGGGCTACAACCAGCAAGGTCATAAGGGGTGGGGTTGCCCAAGACCTCTGGAACTCATGTTTTACTATAATGTGTTCTGGAAGGTGGATACTGAGCTACACGTTTGTTCTGCTGGGTTTTGGTCTTGCTTTGCTCCTATTCTTCTCTAGTCCCCTGCTTCTCTTTTTTGTAATGGGAATGTTTACCCTGTACTATTATATATTGAGAGTATATAACTTGTTTTTTGAATTTTTCAGGGATTTACAGATAAGCGTTTATCTTGAGTCTCAAAGGAAAGACTTCATCTTGAACTTTTGAGTAATGCTGGAACTGTTCAGACTTTGGAGGAACCATTAAAGAATTTGGATGATGCATGGGATAGTTACATTTTGTTAGGTGAAATTATGTCCTCGTGTTTATTTGGGGATTAAAACATGTTTGTATATCAAATTTACAAGGTAGAATGTGATGGTTAAGTTCATAGGTTGACTATACTGCTTTAGGAGTCAAGTAGAACTAGTACAAAACACTTCTGGTCATGCTAAGATGGGTGTAACCTTGAGGTCAATATCTGGTCCCTGGTCCTTTACTGTCTGATGTTCTTCAGCTTCACTCTGATTCCCAGCCACCATGAAGTGAGCAGCTGTCCCCCAACACACTTCTCTGCCATGATGTTTCTGCTTTGAAGGCAGTCAACCAAGAACATAAACCCATGAAACCACAGTTAATAAAATTTCTCCTCCTTTAAGTTTGGGCATTAGGTATCTTATCTCAGCAATGGGAAAGAAAACTATGCTTTATCTCAAAAGGTTTCCTGATTACATGCTATGTTATACTCTTCTTTCTTAAACACTACCTCGGTTCATCTTAAGCAATTCAGTGGGCAGAGTTTGTTTTTTGTTTTTTTTTTTTTTTACTTACATTTACAGTAAAAACTCAAAGAGAGGGTATTGGGGTATAGCTTGGTGGTAGAGATTTCATGAGGCTCATGTACAATCTCCAATACCAGGGATAGATAGATAGATAGATAAAAATAAAACTTCAAGTTTGGCATGGTGGTGTACACCTGTATTCCCAGCACCTGGAAGGCTGAGGCAGGAGAATTATCATGAGTTTGAGGCCAACATGGGCTACATAGTCAGTTCAAGGTCAGCCAGTCTGTACTATAAAGTGAGATGCTGTCTCAAAAAAAAAAATAAAACTTTCAGGTAGTTTAGCACATTCAAAGTAGCAGAGGTAAGATTTAAACCTTAAAGCACACAAGCCTATATCACCTTCAGCTCTTGTTAGTGCCTATCTCGAGCACAGAGGACAAAGAAAACTGGTCTACCCTCGGATCCTCCACCTCAGCAGCTGGCTGCCATTGGCCAGTTCCCAACTTAAGGCTCAGCAGATTGGAATGCCTTATATTTTTCCTGTTTGCATACTATGTTTCTATTGCTCTCTGATTTCTTTATCTTTCCACCAAATAAACAATTACTTTTGCCATCAAAAGTTGGGAATAATTTTTCATATTATCCTCACATAAATAAAGTATTTAGTTTTAACTGGTATAAATGCAAGTTTTGTCTTATTTGTTTTTGTTGTGAGACAAAGTCTTGCTTTGTAGTCCAGACTGGCCTTGAACTCTCTCAATCCTCCTGTCTCAGCCTCCCAAGTAAAGGATTACAAGTGTGCACCACCATGCCCAGCACAAAGTGTCTTTTATGTTGAAATAAATATTGACTTGCATGTCATTAACTGATTTCAGTAAAAAGTTTGGAAATTCTCACATGTATTTCTTTGTTTTAAATTTTATTTTATGGGACATTTCTATGCAAAAATAGAATAGTATAATAAGTGCCCATGTACTCCCCACATAACAACAACAATTATCCCCTGTAGTATCTAGGTTTGCAACTTAGTGGTTTAGTCATTACTGTATTTTCCTTCAGTACTTGTTAAATCACTGTGTTTTGTTTGTTTGTTTTGTTTTGTTTTGGTACTGGGGATTGAACTCACAACCTTACGCCTGCCAGACAGACATTTAAGTCACTGAGCTAAATCCCTGGCCCAAATCACTTTCTAAAAAGCATGAAAAGTGTCAATGGGACCTGATGTGGTGGCACATACTTGTAAATTCCTGCTACTTGGGAGGCCAAAGCAGAATGATTGCAAGTTTGAGTCCAGCCTGGGCAAATGAGCAAAATTTTGTCATGAAATAAAAAATTTTTAAGTGGGTTAGGGATGTAACTCAGTGCTAAGACACTGCCTAGCATGAGTAAGGTCCTGGGTTCAATCTTCAGGACTGCTAACAAAAAAAATAGGTATTGTTTCTTGCCTATAGATTTATACATTTTACATTTCTTCATTTTACATTTTCTTCATTTTAATTCTCAGTATCTTGCAAAATTTTCACAGTGAATTCCTAGCACTTGTTGCAGTAGGAAAATATAACATTTTTAAACAACTGAAAAATAAATATCTTGGAGTCTATTTTCTAATGTTTAATCTAGGAACCATTCTTGAACTTGCTGTAACTATCCATTACTCACTCTCTCATGTGGTTTGCTAAGAGTAAGCAGAATAAACTTTGTTTTTTAAGACATTCTTTTTAATGGTAATGTAGACTATTTGTAAACATAATGAACAAAAAAAGAAGGAAGAAAGGAGCACTCAGACAAGCAGACAAATTGAGCTACTGTTTTGCAGAAGAAATGTCAAGCGTTCTTCTCATGAGACTTTCCTTTGAAGAAAATCATGTTTCTTTTTTTTTTTTTTTTTTTTTTTTTTTGCAGTAGCAGGGATTGAACTCACAATCCCGCACCTGCCAGGCAGGCGCTTAGGCCACTGAGCCAAACCCCGGCCCCCAAAATCACGTTTCTTAAGAAATATCTTTTTTAAAAAAAGAAAGAAATGCCCTTATTTTTTTCCAAGTTGAATATTGAACCCACAGCTTTGGGCATGCTAGGCATACATTCTACCACCATACTTTGAGTGACATACCCTCCATGGAAGTTCTTAATGTTGTAGAATTTCCTCAGCAATATGTGGCACTGGAGAAGGAGGAGGGTGTAATTTCCACAGTGGTTTCTGAGGACAGAGTCAAAATCACTGTGCATCAGAAAAAAACTGAGGAACCAGGGACTCAGGAACACCAGCAGGAGCTCAGAATTGGATTGTCTTTCAGAGAAACAACAAAACTAGATTTAATGAGATGTGGTTTACACATCATAAATCCACTTGTTTTAGTTGTATAAATTAATGATTTTTAGTAAATTTACACAGTCATATAACCATCATCACAACCTGCATTATTTTTTCAATTCCTCAATAACTACCATTCTATCACAACTGCAAAAATGTTGCAAGTTCCAACTTTGTTTCTTACTCATGTTATGAGCACTTTTTTTTTCTTTTTTGGGGGAGTACCAGGAATTGAACTCAGGACCTCATGCTTGCCAGGCAAGTGCTGCACCACTGAACTAAATCCCTAGCCCACTAGCACTTGTGTGCCTCTGTTTTTTGGTTTTGCTCGCAGTGCTGAGGATTGAACCAGGACCTTTGCATAGAACTGCATCCCAAACTTTTAAATTTTTTTTTTTAAAATTTTGAGACATGGTCTTGTCAAGTCACTAAATGGTCCCGGCCACACTAGAATTTGTGATCCTCCTGCCTCAGTCTCCCAGAGTGTTGAGATTTTTACAGGCATGTGGTACCATGCCCAACTTGAGGGCCTTTATTAGAATTCAGGGATTTATTTTATTTTATTTTTTATTTTAAAGAGGATAAAACCAAGGAAAATAAAACAGAATAAAGCCAATCAAAATAAACCAGTACAAGTGATACAGGACTTCAAACCCTTATGAAATTAACAATAGTTACCATAATGCCTTTTGTTGCCTTCAAAATAGCTACAGATACCTTCAGACATAGTAAAAATTGAACACAACAAAATAGAATAGAAACAATAAAAACAAAACAATGAATGCAGTAAAGGACTTCAAAACAAGCCAACAGTAAATCCAAAATGGCTACCATAATGTCTTGCCATCCTTGAAATAGCTGCCCATGCCATCAGATTTAACATAATCAAACAAAACAAGAGAATAAAACCCAACCCAACAGAACAATGAAAATGATACTGTTTCCTGGCAGGGTTCGCTTCCTGGCGAGGCCTGGTTCTCTCCCTCTGCAGTCCTCGAATGGCACTGACTCACAAAAAGAGGCTTTCGTCTGGCTGTCCCAATTCTGGCAGTAGCCCTTGCATGGCGCTGTTTTCCAGGCAGGGATCACCTCCTGGTGAGGCCTGGTTCTCTCCCTTCATAGTCCACAGATGGCACTGACTCACCAGGATTCAGGAATTTAAAGCAGCACCCCAAAAGGTGGAAGTCAGTGATCATTTCAAGTGATTTAGCAAATTCAGGAGAGTGGTTTACAACATTATGAGCAATACTGCCTTTAAACCCTGATGAGAGGGGCTCCTGTTCTGGGGCTTTGCACTGTGACTGCACTCTGAACCTGATATGAGAGAGAGGCAGAGAGGTTCTTGCACCCCCTCCAAAACATGCCATGATGCCCAAGGACTAAACTTTCTGCACATATCACTTCAAGCCTGTTACCATACCGGAGCAGCTCTCTTCTTTGGGACTGTCCTCCCTTTAGGCTGTGAGAGAGTAACGGCTGCCAGGAGGTTTGGCTTTGTGGTCTGGGTGTCCATATACGTGCACCAAGCTCTCATGGTGTGAGCTATAACTTGGAATGAGAAGAGCTGAGTTGTGGGCTGGGGCTGGACCTCTCCATAACTGCCACATCCAGCACAGAACTGTGAGAAGTTTGAGAATTAGAAATTGGAGCCTGAACTTCTTTATGGTGGTATATTTGTCAAGGTAAAAAGATAAGACATTTTCTTTAACAATTTGCTAGGCTGAATTTTAGAATTTCAATATTTAGCAGGACATGATGGTGCACACCTGTAATCCCAGCACTTGGGAGGCTGAAGCAGGAGGATCATCATGAGTTCAAGGCCAACCTGAGCTATATAGCGAGTTCAAAGCCAGCCTGAGCTACATAGTGAGATCTTGTCTTAAAAAAAAAAATTGCTGGGTATTTAGCTCAGCAGCATAAGCGCCTGCCTGGCAAGTGCAAGGTCCTGAGTTCAATCCCCAGTACACACAAAAAAATCAGTATTTAGATATATAGTATGTGATTCTTCCTAATATGATTTCATTTACATAAAATATGCAGAACAGGCAAATTCATACACAGGAATAAATTAGTGGTTGTCAGAGGCTAGGAGAGGGAAGAATTATGAGCAACTGCGGATGGGTGTAAAGTTCCTTCTTGGAGATGATGAAAATGTTCTGCAACATTCAAAGTGGTAATTAGTCATAGCTCCTCTTCACAGCGTGATGTTATAGCTAATTTTGTTTTAAATATCCCAAATTTAAGGATATTTCTGAAATTTGGAACCTAGAATATTATAACGACAGTACTGGTAAATTTGTGTATCTTTGAAGTCTGTGTCTGTGTCTCTCTGTATGTGTCGCTGCATATCAACATTTGTGTATACAAGAGTGGGCGCATCAGTGAATTAAGATAAGCATCATTCACTCTCCAGTGGGTTGCGGGGCAAGAATAAGGACTGAGGTTGAAGCGGGAGGAATACACAAAGGAATCTAAGAAATCATACTTGCCTTCCATGGGTTTAACTGGATGTCTTCCTAGATCCCTTCTAACACCAACATTCCATGATTCAGTCATTTTTAAAGACTACCTTTGCAGCAGGGCTAAGATAAATTAATCCATCCAAACAGCAAATATTTATTACAGTTCCTTTTTGTATATAGATGTATCTGAGCAAGTGAGAAACAATTTTGCTACCACTTCCGCCTCCAAACACCGTCTCCCTCGGTTCAGCAGAAATTGTCTTCCACACCGCCCAGACCAGCCAAAGACACTGGGTGTCTGACACACCCAGGGTTGCTATGGAGCCCCACCAGTCCACGACGGAAGTGGTCCTTGGAAATCACTTTCCCAGGAAACTTGCTCTTGAAAAACAATGCCCTTCCAATTCATCGTTTCCTAAAGTAAACTCATGGACAGAAACATAACCAAACTTTCGCCCTCAGCACAATAAACAATGAACTCCCAAGAGAGGAACACCCGGTCTCCCAGGAGCAGAAGTGCTTCGGAACCAAGAAGCGCGGGGCTCTGGCTCTCCAGCGAGCTCTTCTCCTGGACGGACCAGCCTCCCACAGCGGGGTTACCGTGGAAACAGAGCGCGCTGTGCGACTCAGCTACTCGCCCAGGCGCGGCCTTTCCTGTCTGCAGAGGGGTCTCAGAGGACCGACGCCAAGATGGTTAGTGGCTCTAGTAGTAAGGGAGAACTTTGAGTAGGGACGGGAGGTTGGAGATTCCCAGCCTGCTTTGGAAGTTAAGTCTGGGTTTGTCAGCAAAGGGTCATCTTCCTCTTCTCCCAGTGTTCCCAAGGAGGGGCAGGGAGAGATGCAAAGATAAATACCTTGATGCTTTCGTCCCTTCTGCTTCTCGTTTCCCCACACCTGAGCTGGCCGTGGGGTAGAGAGCAGAGGAAGAGGCGACAGAAGCTGTAGTAAAGCATCTCCTATAAAGAAGTTGGAAGTAGCTATTTTGGTTCAGCTCAAGTACTGATGCCCTTTTAGTAAAATATGCTGCAAAAGAGAGTTTAAATAGACTTCCCTTGGGGTCCTTAAGGGTTTGGCTTCATGGGACTATCACTCTGATTTTAAAGCTGACCATGTGAATTGGACCATACAATTGTTTTTGTGGTTTCTTTTACAGATGCTTTCAAGGGCCAAACCAGCTGTAGGTGGGGAACCACCACAGACTAACAAAAGGAAGAAGAAAGGCAGGAAGATTCCAAAACTAGAGGAGCTACTTTCACAGAGAGATTTCACTGGAGCTATTACTCTATTGGAGGTAATGTCCAAAGAAAGTTGCTTCTTAATCTGGTGAATACCAGAGCACAGATGAATGCTGGTTGGTATGTTGTTGGAACAGGTGGGTGCATTCTGGGCATCTTGAAGAAGCCCCTAAATCTAGTCAGTTTGCAGATTCTAGAGCCAAGGTAACTATAAACCTGATTAAAACTAAATTTAAAACAAAACAATGCGTACCAACAATAAAATAAGGACAAATAATGTATCTTTTTGAGCTGAGGGCCACTTTTTTGGTGCAAGGGGGGGGCCACATTTGGTTATGTCTAGCTAGTTTGATGGGCCCAACCTAAATATAGGGGGTGACATTTAATATGGTCTCAGTTCACACACTCCTTACCCTACCTCCTGGTCAATTTATGATGTATTCTGTTGTAAAATTTTGGACAAATTTAAGTAATCCTATCATGCTTATTTTAAAAATATTGCATCACCGAAAAATATTTCAAGTCTCTATAGCATTAGTTCTCCATCCTCCTGCACTCCAGTAGATCTCACCTTTTGAGAAGTATTGGAAGTATCGAGGGTAGTTACTCAGATATGTATATTTGTGGGCTCCTACCTTAGCAATTCTGATTCTTTTGACCTGCGATGATGCTCAAGAATCTGCATTTTAGGTAGTCTAAGTCAGTGATGGTGAACCTTTCTTTTCTTTTTCTTTTTCTTTTTTTTTTTTTTTTGGGTACCAGGGATCGAACTCACAACCTCACACCTGCCAGGCAGGCACTTACGCCACTGAGCTAAATCCTCGGCCCTATTTTTTGAGACAGGGTCTCACTATGTAGTTCAGGCTGGCCTTGAACTCACTTTGTAGCCCAGGCTGGTCTCGAACTCACAACAATCCTCCTGCCTCAGCCTCCCGAGTGCTGGGATTACAGGTATGCACCACTATGCCTGGCTCAGTGGTGAACCTTTCAGTGATAACATGCAGCCTGCTGCAGCACATGTGCCTTAGGCTCGCCACCACTGGTCTAAGGGCTTCTGGCTTCTGATGTAGCTGATCCAAGGAGACTGTAGTTTGAGAGACTACTCTGTGGGAAGCTCATGTTAGGGGCATCTTCAAGGGTGCCCCAAAGGTGGAAGAGTTTAGATGGCATGGTCTGGTTGTGTTGTGCTATTAGTGATAATAGTTTAGTTAGCTTTACATAAATTTCTTGCCCTATGTTCTTACTAGTACACGCATATTGGGGACATTGTCTAGCTTCTGTTGGTGTCAACTTTTTCATCTTTACAGCAGGGGTGTTGACTTGGAAGGAATGGGTGCTGTGTATACTTGTTTTGACAATCTACTTTTTCTCTCTTTTCTTTGAAGCAATGGTCACATTTTTCTTATCGTGTAATCACAGATAGCCTCTAAGTTGGCAGGGAGGCTTGGCTCTATGCCTATAATCTTAGGCAGCTCATTGGAATTCTATGCTACAAGGGAAGAGGAACTGCTGTGGTTTGGGGTGAGGATGAACTCTCCTGTGGCTCCAGGAAATTCATGGGGTAAATTCAGGGAGACATCAAGAATTTCCTTAGACTCCAGGCATTATCCTCAAAATCAGAGTAAATTCTGGTAAAAAAAAAAAAAAAAGTATCAAAGGATTTTATCACCTTGAAGAGTGAAAAAAAGTCACCTTACCATGGTAACTCAGAATTCTCTTCAAAATTTCAGTGTTTTTCTCTAAAACAAGGCTTTTCTTTTGTTAGCTGAGGAATTCATAAATATTTGTTCATGAAGGACATAAATGAGTCTTCTGTACATCCTTAACTCTTGCAGGCCTGGTAAGCTAACCTGCTCAAGGGTGAGAGAATAATTTCATGGTTTGTCTTCAGTGAAGGGTTATAGCCTATTGATAATATGTGTGCATGCTCATGGGACAGGATGGAAGTGTGGGGTTGAATCAGAGAGCGTGTAACATGGGCTTTGGAAGAAGACATTACTTTAAGTCCCTGTCACCCACATACTGGCTGTGTAGCCTTCAGTTCATTGCTCAACCTCTCTAACTTTTAGTTATTTGGCTTTAAAATTTCATATAGCTCTTGTGTTAGACGTATTGTTAGAGAATGCAGATACTTCCTGGTGTAAAGTATCGGTAATTAAAAAAAATAAATGTGAAATATTTGAACATATAAATTGTTGTGACAGAAGAGATTTCTGAGATAGTTGGAAGATACATATCTCTCTAGATAGACTTAATTATAAAACTATGTGTTGTCCTATTACTTAGTTTGGTGATTGTTCATCAGTAACTTAACATAGTATTTAAAAAAATAGAGGGTTTACTGTTAAAAAGTTTTTCATGATTTTTTTTATGAATTTTTTAACCTGAAGTTCAAGCGTCATGTTGGGGAACAAGAAGAAGATACAAATTTGTGGATTGGATACTGTGCTTTTCACCTGGGTGACTACAAGAGAGCTCTGGAGGTTGGTTTTTTTGTTGTTGTTTTTGTTTTGTTTTGTTTTAAATCTAACAGGAGTGTGTTTAAAATATTATTAGACTTTGTGTTATAATGATACTCATGGTAAAATTCAAACAATGCAGAAACAATTACCATATCTGCATTCCCCAGTCCTATTTCTTTAAGAAATAACAGGCACTCATGCCTCTTTTTTAATGTATTGCTTCAGAAATTTTCCGTATATACCTCTATATCTATATTTATGTTCCACTGAATGGAATATAAGTATCCAGTTTGCTTTTTACTTTTACATGAACATTGAATTGTATAGCACAGCATCGTGGAATAAGTATGGGACTGAACCAGGGCTCTCTGCACACTAGTTACCACTTAGCTCTAGCCCAACCTGCATTAATGTTGCTTAAGAATTCTTTAGGAAGGGAGAGAAAGATGTGCCTCTCGTGAACCCGTCATGTTGGGCAGGGAGGCACCAACCAGAAGAAAACTACCGGCACACAGGCTAAGAATCAAGGACATCCCCCCGCCCCCAGTAAGCAACCTGCTGGTTCGGAGGACTGGCTAACTTGATAGCAACTAAGGTACATAAAGCAACTAAATGCTGGTATTGTTTAGTCGATTTTGCAGGCCTGGTGCCGGCAGTCTGAATATCTCTTGGGAAGATGACAGTATGCAGTGTAGCAAATATGGGGGATTTTCCTCTGTCTTGTCTTTGAGGCCCAATATTGTTCTCATTGTTTTGCTTTATTTTGATTAATTTTTGTTTCTTTCCTTTTTTTTTCCACATCATTTCATATCCTGTTTTTATTGGTTTTATTGTGTTTTGTTTTTGGTTTGATTTTATTATACCTGATTGGAATGGTCAACTATTCTGAAAATAACAAGATATACTATAGTAGCTATTGTTTTCATAGTATCATTCTTTGAAGTTCTGTACCAGTTCTACTGCTTTGTTTTGACTTTGTTCTGTTATATTTTGTTGCATTTTACTATCTTGAAAATAAAAAAAAAGAAGTCTTTAGGAGAGGAAAGATAAGCTATTTTGATTGTTTAAAAAAACTTTTATGAGTTTCCTCAAAAAAATTTTACTTGATTATTTTCAGATATAGGAAAGGTTATTTTTATATAATACTTATTTTTGTACATGTAGGTGCTTTGGGCATTATTTTTCTTGGTCATTGTAAACACTACCTATCTGCAATGATTAATTTATAGGATTATGGATCTAAATAAAGTGATAGGTGCCTTACATCATGTAATTTTTAATTTATAAATGAAATTTCTTAAACATTTCCTTCATATTTTTACTCTCAAGATATGTATAATCTAAGGAGGTTGAAGAACACATGTAGTAAAAATATTGTTCAAGTCCACAAAGTGAAAAAGTGAAATGAAGAACAAAAAGAAAAAAAATATTCAAGAAAAGAGAAATATGTGAAAAAAGTGAAATAAAGACTGGGAATATTTGTGAAACGTATATGAGAAAAGAAAAAGTAACCCAAATGTAGTAAGAAAAAGAAATGGGCTTCTTTATATATTTATTTTTTATTTTAAAGAGGATAAAACATAATAAAACCAATCAAAACAAGTAAGTGTAAGCAACACAGGACTTCAAAACATTATGAAATCAGCAATAGTTACCATAATGCCCTTTGCTGTCTTCAAAATAGCTGCAAATAATTTTGGACATAGTAAAAATCAAACAGAACAGAACAGAATAGAAACAATAAAAACAAAACAATGAATGCAGTAAAGGATTTCAAAACAAGCCAATAGCAAATCCAAAATTGCTACCATAATATATCTTGCTATCCTTGAAATAGCTTCTCCTGCCATCAGATTTAACATAATCAAACAAAACAAAAGAGAATAAAACCCAACCCAACAAAATAATGGAAATGATATAGGACTTCCAAAACAAGACCATAGGGAATCAACAATGGCTGCAACCCTCAGAAGGAGATCCCCCCCTAGATGTCACATTGTGTACCACCATCCTCTGAAACTATGATCAGACCACTGGCCCTAGACCTGCAATGTTAGTGAAACATGAAAGCACCACAGGCATCCAATTGCATTTCACCTCAATAGCTATCATCACAGCCTGTGTTTCTCCAGATAAGCCAGTCACCTATGGGGGCTGGGGGGGCTGGTACTTCTTGTTTTCCAGCCCACTCGCCAGAAGGGCCTGGAGTCTGGCTATTCTCAGTCCAGCAGTGGCCTGCGTATGGCACTGGTTCCCAGACTGGGCTTGTTTGCTGGTGTGGCCTTGTTCTCTCTCCCCTCTGTCCACAAATGGGCTGACTCATTAGGAGAGGCTTGGGTCTAACTGTTCCCAGTCTGGTGGCAGCCCACACCTGGTGCTGGTTCCCAGACTGGGCTTGTTTGCTGGTGCGGCCATTGTTCTCTCTCCCTCCAGTCCACGAATGGTGCTGATTCACAGGAAGAGACTTGGGTCCAGCTCAGTCATGAAATATTAATTGCAGTTGTATACACTACCAATGAAAAACTGTCTCCAAAGCCATTCCCAGAGTCATGGCTACAGTGCTGCCTGGCTGCCCCAGCACGGGGCTCGGCCGTCCAGGTCCGCAGCCAGCCAGACCACCGCAAGCTTTGACGTCAGGCTCCCTGCTGCTATCAAGAAATGGGCTTTTGAGAAATACTGAGAAAAATGATGTCTTTGGAAAAAAGGGGAAAAGAATACCTTTTTAAATGTAAACCAAATCACCAAAGCCAAGAAACAATTAGAATGAGATGAAATTTATAGTGTATTAAAGTTATCAGATTTTAAGTAACTAATGTATTTCTTGTCTTGCATATGTCTTTTTAATTATCAAAAATAAAATAGTAGTTTTTCATTTCTGCAGTTTGTTAGTCCATATCAGTGGTTAATGTAGGGGAAACTTGTGTGAGGTTTTATGGACAACACCCCCTTATGGTTAAGAGTGATCTTTAGCTTCAGTGTTTAACCTTTTCAGGTATAAAATGATTAAGGAATATGTAAGATTTCCTAAACATGAAATTTCCCTCTCTAAGAAATTCTCTTGCATTATAGAAGAATTAGTACTTGCTTCAGAAGCATATATGCTAAAATTATAGAGCTTCCTTACTGCTAAAATGAGATCAATGTTTAATATATATTTCAGGAGTATGAAAATGCAACAAAAGAGGAAAGTTGCAATCCTGAAGTCTGGGTGAACCTAGCCTGCACCTACTTCTTTCTTGGGATGTATAAACAAGCAGAAGCAGCAGGATTTAAAGGTAAAATGGGCCCTTTGTTTTTACTGTTGCTGTGGTCATTGTCATCGTACTTTTCAGTACTGGAGACTGAACCCAGGACCTTTACACTGTTACATCCACAGCCCTTTTAAGAAGTTTATTTTAAAATTCTGCAACTGGGTCTTGCTAAGTCCCAAAGTTTCCCATGGTGGGCTTGAATTTGGGGTTCCCCTGTCTTAGCCTCCCAAAGTGCTGGAACTACAGACATGTGCCACCATGCCTGGCTAAAATGCATTCTTTTTATGTCTAATAATCTTCATTTGCTATAGTAAGAGTCATTTCAGAGATTTAAAAATGCTTTTATTCCTTCTTGTTGTTGAGGAAAAAAAAAACTGACCTTAAAAAAGAGTTAGGTTTACTCTTCAAAACCTCCTGGACTTTGTTAACTTTATGTTTAAAGAGAATGTTAATCTCCCATCCTCCTTTCAGTGTCCACCTTCCCCAGAAGGTACAGCCTAAAAGCAGAAGGATGAGAAAAAAAGAAAAGGGCAAGCGTCCTTCTTACTCCATCACAGTAGGCTGCAGCTGCTGTTGGGGATTAGGTGAAGCTGTTCAAGCTCTGAGGCTTGTGGATATTCAGCAGCTTGTCCAGTTCCTGAGTGAAAAACCCAGTAATTTCAGCGATGGGGAAGAATTCAGATGCTTTCCCTTCTGCTTTCTTACTTGTTATAACCGTCATTTCAGGAAAATTATACTCAAACCTACAAATAATAGTAAAGTAAAAGAAGCCAGGCATGGTGGCACACGCCTTCAATCCCAGCACTCGGGAGGTTGAGGTAGGAGGAGCGTTGTGAGTTCGAGGCCAGCTTGGGCTACAATGCAAGCACAAGGCCAACCTGAGCTACATAGTGCAACCCTGCCTCAAAAAACCAGGGCCGGGAGTTTGGCTCAGTGGCTTAAGCCCCTGTCTGACAGGTGCGAGGTTGTGAGTTCAATCCCTGGTGCTGCAAAAAAAAAAAAAAGTAAAGTAGAAGAGAAACATGAGAGAAAAGATTGAGGATAATTAGAATACAAATCAAATTAAATTCGAGAAACTACAGAGAAAATGGGCAAGGGAAAGTATATTTGTGAGGAAATTTATTAGGGAAGAATGCATTCACTAATAATGTAGTGTATGTACTCTATCTCTTCCTGGAAAAGGCGGAACTTGAAGTGTTTCGTGATTTGTACCTAAATTGTTTCATATGTACTAATATAACTTTTCCTAATTTAGTCATAAGTCCTTTAAGGTTTTTAGTTTGTCTCATGTTTCTAGACTTTATCTGGGTCTAGAAAAGTGTTAGACACATAAAAATGATCAGGTAGCTCTCTCCATTTTCATATGTATACATTTTCTTTTTTATGCTTTGAAGTAGGAATTTCTTTTCTGTAAAACATATATAGAATTTTTTTTCTATAAAATATAGAATCGTAGCCGGGCATGGTGGCGCACACCTTTAATCCCAGCACTGGGGAGGCTGAGGTAGGTGGAGCGTTCTGAGTTCGAGGCCGGCTTGGGCTACAACGCGAGCGCAAGGCCGACCTGAGCTCACTCAGTGCGACCCTGCCTCAAAAAACTAGGGCCAGGAGTTTGGCTCAGTGGCTTAAGTGCCTGTCTGTCAGGTGTGAGGCTGTGAGTTCAATCCCTGGTGCCACAAAAAAAAAAAAAAAAAAAAAAAAAAAAAAAAAAAAAAAAAAAAAAAAAAAAAAAAAAAAAAAAAAAAAAAAAAAAAAAAAAAAAAAAAAAAAAAAAAAAAAAGAAAGAAAGAAAGAAAAGAAAAACAACAACAACAACAAATATATATATATATATTTGTATGTTCAGTATCAAAAAAATTTCCAAGAATACACAGGAAATTTGGGACTTGAGAGATGTTAACCCTTTTGCTTGACTTCCTGTATAAGTGTAGTATATTGTTGTGCTGGAAGATCTATGGGATAAAGCCAGGGCTAGTGTTTAGGAAAATATGGCAGCTTACTTGTGGAAAAGATTTCAGAGGAATTGAGAGTGTGGGGTGAACAGTTGAAGGAAAGCGGATTCGCATGCACGCTGGGGTGACCGTCACTGTCCGCTTGCTTCAGTGTACAACTCCGAGGCCTGCTGTTGCGACTCGCTGTGTGAAAGGCTGTGCTACAGGACATAATGGGATTGGGTGGAACAGTTGGAGGGGAGAAGCATAGTCTTAGGACTTTTCCCTTCTGGTTCTTGATGTTACTACAGGTGGAGGCCAGACTCAACAGTATTTATTACAGCAGACACGCACCAGCATCAGGTAGGAAAGGATTTGAGGTGATCCATGAGTTCCATTTGTGCTCGCTTCAGCAGCACATATATACACGAGTTTCATTTTATTCTTTCAAGGGACTAAATGTGATGGACTATTAAGTTCTTTAAGAAGCAACTTGAATCTCTTTTTCAGCTCCAAAAAGCCGACTCCAAAATCGCCTGCTTTTCCATTTGGCTCATAAGGTATTTATGTTTTCATTTCATATCTTTTGTTTTACAAATGTTTTTCTTGTTTTGTTACCAACAATAGGGAAAGGTAATTAACTAGCAATTCCTGTTAATGGTACTTCTAGAACAAGTGGAATATGGGCATTAATTTTTTAATATAGAATTTTCTCACCATCAGTGTTCTTTACCCGCTTCATTTATTCAGAGATGTTGGGTTTAGTTCTTAGTTAAGTAGCAGTCATTTAAGGTTAGTGTGTATCAACTCTCCTGTTATCTATTGAGAAACAGACTCAAAAACTTCTTGCTCTACATCGTGGAAGTAAATACGCAGTTTCTAGGTAATTGTGGTCATCATAAAATGATTTTTAAATAATATTTTTTCAAATTATGAGAGTAATATACTTTTATTCTGTCAAACAAAGAAAGTATAAGTAAGCAAAAAAAGAAAAAGTAGAAGAAATTGTATGTACTATATTGGAAAAAGAACCCCCTTTAATCTTTCGGTACATCTCCTTGTTGGGTACTTTTATATGCATTTTTGTCTATTTGTTTCTCAGTTGTGCAGAATAATACTCATGCTCAATGTGTTTTTTGTACTCTGCTTTTTTAAATGTACCTTTATACTGTATGTACATTCCTGAGTCAAATAAATTTAGCATCATGATTTTTAAATGGCTTAATAGCATTCTGTTCTAAAATATCATTTGTGCCATAATTTATTTAACATGTACTAGTTCCATTTGTATCTAATTTTTAATTATAAAAATGTCCTTCTGAGCCGGGCGTGATGGCGCACGCCTTTAATCCCAGCACTTGGGAGGCTGAGGTAGGAGGACCGTTGTGAGTTCGAGGCCAGCTTGGGCTACAACATGAGCACAAGGCCAGCCTGGACTACATAGTGCGACCCTGCCTCAGAAAAACTAGGGCTGGGAGTTTGGCTCAGTGGCTTAAGCACCTGTCTGGCAGGTGTGAGGCTGTGAGTTCAATTCCTGGTGCTGGAAAAAAAGAAAAAAAAAAAAAGAAAAGTCATTCTGAACACCCTAGAAGTGAATTTACTGAGTAATTGAGTATGAATAACTTTAAACTTTTTTTTTTTTTTGTGGCATTGGGGATCAAACTCACAACCTCACAACAGCCAAACAGGTGCTTAAGCCACAGAGCCAAACTCCCGGCCCTAGTTTTTTGAGACAGGGTCGCACTATGCAGTTCAGGCCGGCCTTGTGCTCACGTTGTAGCCCAAGCCGGCCTCGAACTCACAACGCTCCTCCTACCTCAGCCTCCTGAGTGCTGGGATTAAAGGCGTGTGCCACCATGCCTGGCTAAACTTTTTAATTAATAGCCCTAGTCTGTTTCACAGACAGTTTATCAAATTGCCCACAAGCAGTATTTGAAAATAATTATTTTTAGTACATTTAAAATTTTCACACCATAATTATATCTTTATCTTTAGCATTCTTTCAATTTTTACCTTACATATTTTTCAGGCTCTGTCATGAAACATACACTAATTTAGAATTTTTAGGTCTTCCTAGTAGATAAAAATATATATTATCATTAAATGTCTTCTTTTATTTCCAAAAAAATTCCTCTTATCTGTGTTATATCTTATCTGTACTATTATCTGTACTATACCAGGTTTTGTTTGGTTAATGTTTGTCTTCTTTTTATACTTTTATTTCTCCTTTTCTATGTCCTTGTGTTTAAAGTACATTCCTTAACAACTATATAGACATGAATTTTGTCCTGTAAAAATCTTTATTTTTAAAAACTCTAGTTTTTAATTCATTCACTTAATGTATTCATTATATATGGCAAACTTGGTAACTGCCAGCTTACTATTTATTTTCTACTTGCCCTGGCTGATTTACATTCTCTTTTCTCTCCTTTCTAGTTTTCTTTTTGGTTTGATTTTTTAAAGTTCCCTATTTCCCTACCCTGTTTTGCTAGTTTTGCAGACTATTAATATTATTTTGCTAGTTTTTCAAACTATTAATATTATTAATTGCTATAGTGTGTATCTTTGACATATTAAAGGTTAGTATTTGTACTTTTGCCAGTTTCTAGACAATTAAAGACCACAGATGATTTTAACTCATTTTTTCCCTCTCATATTTTGTATAAACCTGAAATATCCTTTGTCTCTATGCATTTATAACCTCACAAGATACTATTAATGTTGTTTTTTTGCATTCAGATTTAATTTATATTTACCTGTATTTATCCTCTACATAGCTTTTCATTTCTTTCTGCATGTTTTTGGACCCACCTAGAGTCATTTTCATTCTCTTTCTCTCCTTCCCTCACCTTCCTTCTCCCTCCTTTCCTTCTTCCCTCCCTCCCTCATGGGCCTCATGCATGGTAGGCAATTGCTCTACCATGGAGCTAGAGCCCCAGCCTTTTCTAACTTTTGTTTTGAGATGGCAACTTGCCAGGTTGCCTGAGCTGGCCTCAAACTTGTGGTCCTCCTACCTTGTCTTCTGGAATAGCAGACATTGCAGGTGTGTGCCACCTCATCTGGTTTGGAATCCTTCTCCTTCTATTTGAAGAACTTCTTACATTATTTCCCTTAATGGTGATGAATTCCCTGTTTTTGTGTAAATATGTTTTAATTTCACCATCTTTTCAAAATGCTTTTTGTGTGTGTGTGTGTGTATAGCATTCTAGGTAGCTAGTCATTTTCCTTTAGCATTTGTAAGATGATACTTTACTGCTTCCTAGGTCCCATTGTCTCTACTGAGTAGTCAGCTGTCAGTCTGTTGCTCCATTGAAGATGGTATTCTTTTCTGATTGTGTTGAAGCTTTATGTATTGTTTGGGGATTTTAGCACTTTTACTATGATGTTTCTAGATACTCTTTTTATTTTTTACTACATCACTTTCATAGTGCTTGCTTGAGGTCTTTCTCTTCTTCCTCCTCTCCCCCCTCTTCTTCCTCCTTCTCCTCTTCCTCCTCCTTTTCTGATTTGGAAAAATTCTTGGTAATTATCTCTCCAAATTTTTCT
>RJWM01005593.1:73884-90901 GCA_004363535.1 Dasyprocta punctata
TTTTTTTTTTTTTTTTTTTTTTTTTTTTTTTTTTTTTTTTTTTTTTTTTTGGTCTTTTTTGAGACAGGGTTTTGCTATGCAGTTCAGGCTGAATCTGAACTCATTTCATAGCTCAGGCTGGCCTTGAACTCACCCTCCCGAGTGCTGGGATTACTACATGTGTGCCATCACACCTTGCTAGGATTTATATTTTATATTTAACATTATAATTCTTTAAGTTCCCTGATTTTTAATTTAATTGTTTAAACATAGTGATGGTTTTGTTTTGTTTTATTTTTTCTGTTTTTTGATACCAGGGATTGTACTTACAACCACGCGCCTGCCAGGCAGGTGCTTATGCCACTGAGCTAAATCCCTGGCCCTATTTTTTGAGACAGGGTCTCACTATGCAGTTCAAGCTGGCCTTGAACTCGCTTTGTAACCCAGGCTGGTCCTGAACTCACAATGATCCTCCTGCCTCAGCCTCCCAAGTGCTGGAATTACAGGCATGCGCCACCATGTCCAACTACATGGTGATGTTATTTTAAAGTTCATATTTAATAATTCTAACAACTCTTGACTCCTGACAGCTGATTTTTGATTTTTAGTCAAGTGATCTTTACTTCTGGTATGCTCGGTAATATTGCAATGAAAGCTAGCTATTGCATATGAAAATATATAGAGATAATTTGAGGCTCTGAATAATTTTATCTCTTCCAAAGAAGACTTACTTTTGCTTCTCACTAGAACAAAGGATGGGGCAATTCCATGTATTTCTTTCAAGGATTTGACTTATTTAAAGTTGGTTTTTGGGACTGAGGATTTAGTTCAGTGACACAGCACCTGCCTGGCAAGCATGAAGTCCTGAGTTTGATTCCTGGTACAAAAAAAGAAAGAAAAAAAAAAAAAAAGGTAGTTTTCAGTTATCCTGAGGTCTGCTGTATTTTTACTTTTACTTCTGTTGCTAAGGTAACTTTCCAGGGTCCTAACATAACCTTGGTGGGCTCTGGCCTCTAATTTTTGCCATTGAGCTCTTAAACTTCTTGAAACTCTATTTAGTTACCACCATCTCAGTCACCAGTTGAAAATTAACAGATGCAGTGAAAGAAAAATGGTGCTGAACATCAGCCCCATCAATCTTCCTTGTAGTTCCCTTTGGAATATTGCTACCTCAAGTCTTCACTGTCTCAGTAGCTCTCTGATGGCTTCACACAAATTTGTGCAAGATTCCAAGATTGTCTTATTGTGTGTGAGAGGATTGTATGCAGTGTTACCCCTACTATTATTAGAAGCAAAAGTCTTTGATTCATTTTTTAAGATATTTTGTTTTCTTCTGATTATGAAATTAATACATATTATAGTATCTTTAGAAAATAGTAAAAAAAATCACATACACAAATAAGATTTCTTATAAATCTGCCACTTAGGCAATAACACTGTAATATTGTTTTCTGGTTTTTACTAATCTTTAAAAATTTTTCCTTTTTATTTATTTATTTATTTATTGTAGCACTGGGGATCGAACTCAACCAGACACTGGGGATCGAACTCAACCAGACAGGCACTTAGGCTACTGAATCAAATTCCCGGCCCTACTTTTCTGAGGCAGGGTCGCACAATGTAGCTCAGGCCTCCCTTGCGTCCGCGTTGTTGCCCAAGCCGGCCTCGGACTCACAGTGCTCCTCCTACCTCAGCCTCCCGAGTGCTGGGATTAAAGGCATGCACCACCATGCCCGGCTAAATGTTTTATTTTTAAAAATGTGTTGCCAGGGCTATAACTGTGGCACAGCACCTGCCTGGCAAGCATGAGACCCTGAATTCAGTTCCAGGTACCAAAAAAAAAAAAAAAAAAATGAATTATGGATCATGGTATATATGCTGCGTTATAGCCAGTTTTTTCACTTAAAAGCATGTCAGACATTTGGCATGTCCCAAGATACTCTATACAAAAGATAATAAGTGCTAGTTTATGGGCTGAAAATGGACACTGATATGTTTTGTTTTGTTTTTTGAAGCACCAGGGATCAAACTCACAACTTCACGCCTGCCAGACAGGCACTTAAGCCAATGAGTCAAACTCCCAGCCCTGGTTTTTTGAGGCAGGGTCACACTATGTAGTTCAGGTCGGCCTTGTGCTCACGTTGTAGCCCAAGCCGGCCTCGAACTCACAACACTCCGCCTACCTCAACCTCCCGAGTGCTGGGATTAAAAGCATGTACCACCCTGCCCAGCTCACAGATATGTTTTTTAAATAGTGTTCGTATGTTTCTTACAATTAAAAATAGAATGTATCAAAAATTTTGATGTTGGTCTTTTCTTAAAAATTAGAAGATTTGAAAACTCTGAATTCATATTCCTACATGCAACAAATTGAGTGAAGTTAAGTAACAGATGCCATCTTTAGACGGGATAGATTTTCTTCATTTCTTATTCCTGTGCTATGTATAATACTTTACTTTGAGATCTCACTTCTCTGCCTTGCAATGTAATGTCTTCACAGTATTTTATCTAATAAATGTTCCATAATTCACATAATCATTTTTGTATTGTTGGTCATTTGGATTGCTTCTAATTTTTATGCTTAGAGAAATAGTAACATTTGAAACAGTATTATTATTATTATTATTATTTTGCAGTACTGCAGTTGAACCTTGGGCCTTCCCACTGAGATACATCACCAGTCCTTTTTTAATTTTTATTCTGAGACAGGATATCACCAAGTCACAAAGTTGCCCCAGCTGGGCTTGAATTTGCAATCATCCTACCCTCAGCCTCCCAGAGTGCAGGGATTTCAGGCATGTGCCACCAAGCCCAATAGAACTTTTATTTTCTTATGTTTATTATAAGTTAACCAGGGTGCAAGGGGCCAGGGATATAGTTCAGCGGCACAAGCGCATGCCTGGCAAATGCAAATTCCTGAGTTCGATTCCCGGTATAAAACAAAACAAAAAAACCATAAAACCAGGGTGCGGGCAGATAAGAAAGTTAGACTCAATAAAAATCTTTCTAAGATGTACCTTGGAATGCAGTATGTCCATTTGCATCCTTTTTGCCTACCACATTAGTTAATAGTTAATATTAATTAGTCATCCTCTCAATCTTTGTTTTAGTGCTCTTTGGAATATTGGTACCTCAAGTCTTTGCTACCTCAGTAGCTCTTTGATACCTTCACACCAATTCTTAGTAGGAGAAGCTAAAATCTCTGTGTCATTTATGTTGATTTTCCTAGCTCCACACTAACATGAATCTTTACATTTCTTTTCTTATCCCACAACTTTAGTTTAACGATGAGAAAAAACTGATGAACTTTCATCAAAATCTTCAGGATATCACAGAAGACCAGCTCAGTTTGGCCTCAATTCACTATATGCGGTCTCATTACCAAGAGGCAATTGATATATATAAGAGAATACTGCTGGATAACAGGTCAGTGGGTTTTTTTTATGCCTAGTTGAAATCTTTCATGTTTAGTTTCTTTTGTAACTCGTTTGACCAAGGACCTTGTTTCCTTTGGGTCTAGTACCACCATGCATTAGTAGATACTCTGGTGGAATTAAGAATCTCTTAGATATTATTTAGATCAAGCCTTCTCTGCCTTCTTGATTATCACCTTTCTATTGAGCCTTTTTAGTGTTTTGGTCTCTCAGTTGCCTGCCTATATATTTATCTGTAAGTAGATAATAATATATTGCGTATGTTTATTCAGTATGTGTGTATCTATTTACACACAAAATGAGTATGATTTTCTCACCACCCCACAGAATTTAGTTTTTGTCCCTGTGGGGGAAATATCGCCTCTGTAGAAAATGTGTGCTCTAGATATATCGACCTCAGTTATATAGTTACATTGTAGGTAACTTGCTGACACACTTAGAAACAAAGCATTTGAAGAACTGACATTCTGACTTTATCACTCAATGCCTGCCTCTTCCTCCCAGCACCGAAACACCTCACCCATCTTCTTCCTGCACTGCAGTGCGTTACTGCCCAACTGCCCCCATCCCCACTTCTGGTCACCATGCCTGCTTCCCGCGTCTCTGCTGTGTGGTGTGGGCCTCATTTTTTTCAGTATGAACTTTCCCCCTGCTTCTCTAATTGTCATCTTTTAATGCACTTATATCAAAACACCTGAATATTACAATATGAAAAGATTAATTTGCACTGATCTTCTTTATTCACAAGAAAAATTCTTTTGTTGTTGCTGTTGTTTTGTTTGTTTGTTTAAGGCAAGGTCTTGCTATATAGTTCAGGCTGGGCTTGAACTCACTGTGTAGCCCATACTGCCCTCAAACTGCAGTGATTTACCTGCTTCAGTTTCACAAATGCTGCGATTACAGGTGTGTGCCACAATGCATGGCTCACAAGATAAATTCTTGACCTTTCTGCTTTGCCTTGTCCATTTGAGCTTTGTAGCTTGCATGTCTGTGAGTCGGTCTTAAACTTTTAACCCTTAATTCTTTCCCCTAATAGGGAATACCTTGCCCTCAATGTCTATGTGGCCCTCTGTTACTACAAGCTGGATTATTATGATGTGTCTCAAGAAGTTCTGGCTGTTTATCTCCAGCAAATTCCTGACAGTACCATCGCACTTAATCTGAAGGCCTGTAATCATTTTCGCCTTTATAATGGCAAAGCAGCTGAGGTAATGATGGAAACACATTTCTAATTGACTTAATTCAATATGAATTCCTTTATACTTTCTGAGTTATTTGTTAAGTTCTATTTTCTGTAGCTCTCTCTTTTTTATTTTAAAGAGAATAAAACAGAACAGTAAAACAACAAAACAGTGATAAGACAGTAGGAAATCCATAATAGTTGCTATACTGCATATTGTTAACCACGAAATAGTTGCTCAGTCTACTGGCTTTGTGCTTGCAAAGTCAATCAGACAACACAAGTGTTAGGTTGTTTCTTTACTTCAGTTGTTATCACTCTCAGCCGGTGTTCTTCCAAATCAGCCCATTGCTCACGGAGTGGGTACCTCCTTCCTGGTTCTCCCTGGCCAACAGGGCCACTGCTGGCACATGGTGGGCTACATAGCTTCCCTCCTGGTTCTCCCCAGCTGGCGTGGCTGCCACTGGTTCATGGGGGTCTGTGTAGCTTCCTTCCTAGTTCTCCCCGGCCAGCGTGGCTGCAGCTGGCACATGGCGGGCGACATAGCTTCCTTCCTGGTTCTTCCCAGCTGGCTGGGCCACAGCTGGCACACAGAGGGCTGCATAGCTTTCCTGTAACTCTAAAGTAATATCCCTTGGTCTTTGCCACTGTGATTTTATAAGAACCTAACTGCATTAATATTTTTGTTTATCAGATATTCTGTGATTTTTTTTTTTTTCTAGCACCGGGTATCAAACTAACAACCTCACACCTGCCAGACAGGCGCTTAAGCCACTGAGCCAATCTCCTGGCTGTTTATCAGATAGTCTAAAAGTAATTTGACTTCTTAATTTTCTGTATTGTATCTTATATAATGTAGATGATTTTTTTTAACCCACTTATGCCAAAGGTTGCAATTTTTAAATTTTTGCATGAAATTAATATGTTGCCTAGAAAAATTCAAGGAACAAGAATTCAGAGAGAAAATTTTTTATGAAAATTGTTATGTGCCATTCCAAAAATGGAACACTAGGCATAAAAGGATTAACCAGATCCTCATGTTAACTTAAATATATTTAAATCCAAATGCTTCAGGTCCTTTCTCTAAAACATGTTGGTGGCCCTGTGGCTGAATGCCAGTAATGCATACCCAGTAAACACATCACGCATCCAGAATCTGTCACTGTCTTCTCCCTCTCCATGTCATCATCCCCCCAGTTCCTATCATTTATACATCCCAGAAACTTCTCTTAGCAACCCCTCCTCTCCTTTGCTACTGCTCTAGTCCAGGAATTCCTCACCTCTTATTTTGGCCCTTTTAGAAGTTTTCCTGTCTCTCCTCAGTCATGCCCTCTCCAGTCCAGCCATCAAAATTTTTTTGTATGTGTGTGGTACCAGGACTTAAACTCACAACCTCGCACCATTGAGCCAAACTCCTGGCCCTAGTTTTTTTGAGGCAGGGTCGCACAATGTAGTTCAGGCCGGCTTTGCTCACGTTGTAGCTCAAACCGGCCTCGAACTCACAATGCTTCTCCTACCTCAGCCTCCCCAGTGCTGGGATTAAAGGCGTGCACCACCACGCCTGGCTCCAGCCATCAAATTTGATGCATACGCCATACTCTCTCTAGTGCCACAGCTGCACACTTGTCACTCTCTAATGTCCTTTCTTCTCAGCTTGGAGTACTCTAGCTTCTCCTTTAAGGTTATGCCAAGAGGTAACTGTGAAAGACATAAGTACTTAGAAATTGGCTAATGTACAGGCACTGTGGAAAACACTTATATCCATTATTTAATTTTACTGAAAATTCTGTTTTTAAAAAGTGTTGCCTTCGATATATTTTAACTAAAATATAATTTTAATAACATGTTATTTAACATGTATACACTGTATATACATACACATCTATACATAGATATCAGTAGATAAATAATAGAGAACATGTTCTACATCTATATATAAATGTATAGGTATAAATAGATATTTTATTTATTTTTTGGTACCAGAAATTGAACTCAGGACCTTGCATTTGCCAGGCAGGTGCTGTGCCACTGAACTATATCTCTGGCCCGAAATAGATATTTTAACATTATCCCTATGAGGGAGCAATGTTTCAAAACTTGTTTTTTGGGGTTTTTTTTTGTCGGTACCAGGGATCAAACTCACTCACAACATTCCACCTACCTCAGCCTCCCGAGTGCTGGGATTAAAGGTGTGCGCCACCATGCCCAGCTCAAAAGTATTTTTATGGCTGTTACTTTAGTTGATGTCAGAACCCACCAAATTCATTTATTCATTTATTTATTGGTACTGGGGATCAAATTCACAACCTTGCGCCGGCCAGGCAGGCACTTAACGCCACTGAGGTAAATCCCCAGCCCTACTTTTTGAGACAGGGTCTCACTATGCAGTTCAGGCTGGCCTTGAACTCATTTTGTAGCCCAGGCTGGTCTCAAACTCACAGTGATCCTCCTGCCTCAGCCTCTTAGTGCTAGGATTAAAGGCATGCACTAGCACGCCTGGCTTAGAACCCACCAAATTTAAATGTAAAATTTTTGCATACATCAAAATTAAAAATCCTACCCATACCCAAAAAATAGTTCCAGTTAGTATCATGCTACCCTTGGGTAAGAGGAGGAGAAAAGGAAACTTTTAAGCTAGGAAATTAACTATATCAAAGTCAAATTTGTTGAGAAAATATAATAGCAAGGAGCACTTTGAGCAAATTTTAGTCTGACTGGAGATTCCACTGCTGAGGCCAATAGTGTCCAGGAACAGCAGAGGGATAGTATGGCGGGGGGGTAGAAAGCACATGTAACAGCCTCTGCTCAGGTTCACATTTTGTGGCTCAAAGAGGTAATGGTGGTCAGATATAGCAAAAATGTGCTCATCAGTTGACTGCAATTGAGTAGTCCATTTATAGGTTATATAAATGCGCTCTTGAGATAATAGTCATTTCAGCTTGAGTCCCCTGAGTCTACGTAACAAGTTAGTATTTCCAGGACCAACAGTTAATAGACTGAACGTGCAGTTTGATCACTTTGGTGTTTCACATTTTGGGTAAGGACAAATACAGTAAGTCTGTTCCCATCTTTCTGTCTTGACTTGATCATGAGGACTTGCTAATTTTGCATACTACCCAGTCTGCTAAATGTTTACATTTTATTTGCTCATCCCCTGGCTGTCCATACTCGGGTGTGGGCAGCACGCCTACTTAATATTCTGTGGATCTACAGCCATTCGAGTCAGCACACCAGACTGCTCTTCCTGACCTCTGAAGGGGGCTGTTTTTTTTCCTTGAAATTGTGTCAGTGCAGTTTGCACACTGATTTTATCATGTACTACAAGTGTAGATGAGTACTTCAAAATTACTGGAAGCTTTTTTTTTTTTTTTTGGTCGCAATAGGATACAGTTTATATTTAAGTATGATAATCTTATTAAAGCATTTAAAGCTAAGCATTCTTCTAGTAACCTGTAAAATGGAGTCTGTATTATGTGACTCAATCTCCAATAAACACTAATAGTGTTCTGTTCTTCTATAGTAAGCATGAAATAATGTACAGTGATCAACTCTTTTTTTTTAATCTGTGGGGTTGTATTACTAGTTTTTGGTTTTTTGGTGTTTTCTTTTTTGTTTTTGTTTTTGTTTTTGTTTTTGTTTTTTGTACTGGGGATTGAACTCACAACCTCACACTTGCCAGGCAGGCGCTTAAGCCACTGAGCTAAATCCCCAGCCCTATTTTTTGAGACAGGGTCTCACTGTGCAGTTCAGGCTAGCCTTGAACTCACAATGATCCTCCTGCCTCAGCCTCCCAAGTGCTGGGATTAAAGGCGTGCGCCACCACACCCGGCTGGGGGGTTGATTTTTTGAGACAGGATCTCACTATGTATTCTAGGTTGGCCTTGAACCCACTATATAGTTCAGGCTGCACTTGAATTCAAGGTGATCCTCCTGCCTCGGCCTTCCAAGTGCTGGGATTACAGGTGTGCGCCACCATACCTGGCAAGGATCTCTAAAAGTAGTTTCAACAATTTGCCCAAAATTATACAACTAACATAATGAATGGCAAATTCAAGTCTTAAACCAATATCTTAACTGAGCTGTAGACTTAACCACTGAAATGTACTTCAAATTTAGGTATACTTCTCTTTGACCTTAGTACACATATACACACATATACATGTGTATGTATTCAGTGCATATCCCCATCATCATGCCTATTATTTAGCAGTTTCTAATTGTCCTCAATATAGATAAGTTCATCAGGGGTAAGGACTAGGTCTTTTGATATTTTTACCCCGTCCTCTCTCATTCCTTCCTTTTTTCTTGGTCCTCCTCCCTTTTACAAAAGTTCTATCTCTCTGTTTTCTATTATTTATCTTTTGTTTTGCTTATTAATTTATTTATACTTTGAGTTTCTCATATGAGAAAAATCATGAGCTATTTTAGCTTGTGCGTCTAATGTATTTCACATAATATTATGGTCTCAGGGTGCATTCATTTTCCTGCAAATAGCTCAAATTAATCCTTCTTTATGGATAGTAGCAGTCTGCTGTATAAAAATACCACACTTTATTAATCCACTCATTTGTCGATGGGAATAGGCTACTTCCAATATTTAGTAATTAGGAGTTGAGCTGCTGTAATTGTGAGGATGCATATATCACTGTACTATCATCTTTAACTCTTTGGGGAATATACATAGAAGGGAAACAGCTGGGTCAAATGAAATTTCTAGTTTTAGTTTTTTGAGGAATCTTCCTATTGATTTTGTTGTTACTACTTTACATTCACATCAGCAATGTAGAAGTGTTTCTTTTCCCTGCAATCTTGCCAGCATTTGTTATTTGATTCCTTGATAGCCATTCTTTCTGGGGTAAAGTGGAATCTCAGTGTTGTTTTAATTTGCATTTCTCTAATGGCCAGAGATGTTTCAATATTTTTTCATGTATTTCTTGTTCATTGTCTTCTAAAAAATGTCTTTTCATTTCAGTTGCCCATTTTTTGATTTGGTCTATTATTTGGGAGGACCTAAATTATTTAATTTCTTTATGTATTCTAAATATCAGTCCTCTGTCTGAGGAATAGGTTGCCTCTTCACTCTGCTGGTTGTTTACTTTGCTGTGCAGAAGGCTTTTAATTAAAAAAAATTTTTGTACAGGGTGTCGAACTCACGACCTCACGCTTGCCAGTCAGGTTCTGTACCTCTCTGCTTTATTCCCAGCTAATGATTGTTTTTTGGTTCTGGACATCGAACTCACAACCTCGCACCTGCCAGCAGGCACTTACACCATTGAGCTAAATCCCTGGCCCTATTTTTTGAGACAGGGTCTCACTATGCAGTTCAGGCTGGCCTTGAACTCACTTTGTAGCCCAGGCTGGTCTTGCCTCAGCCTCCCGAGTGCTAGGATTAAAGGTGTGTGCCACCACACCCAGCTTGAATTTTTTTGAATGTAATTTTGTGTGTTGATTTTTGATGTTATTTCTAGTGCAATTGAGTTTTGGTTCAGAAAGTCCTTGCCTATGCCTCTGTCTTCAAGAGTTTTACCTGCATTATATTCCAGTCAGTTGTTTCTGTTTTAACATTTAGATCTTTGATCCATTTTGATTTTAGTTGATTACATAAAGAGAAAGAGATGAGTCTAGATTCAATCTTTTGCATGTGGATAGCCAGCTTTCCCAGCACCATTTATTAAAGAGGCTTTCTTTCCTCTGTGTATGTGTTTGTCCCTTTGTCAAAGATCAGCTGACTGTGCCTGGGGTTGTTTCTACTTCCTCTGTCCTGTTCTATTAATCTGCATGTCTGTTTTTGTGCCACTTCCATGATATCATTATCACTGTAACTTTGTAGTGTAACTTGAGATCTTGGATGTGATGCCTCTTCCTTTGTTCTTATTGCCCAAATTGCTTTTGCTATTCTAGGTCTCTTCTTATTCTGAATGAATTTCAGGATTATTTTCTGTAGTTCTCTGAGGAATGTTGCCAGTGTTTTGATTGGGATTCTTTTAAATCTGTGCTTCAGTTTTGGAAGTATGGCCATTTGGAAAATTCTGATTCTATCTAGGAACATGGGGCATCTTTCCATTTTCTGGTGCCCTGTTTGATCTCCTTTTTTTCAGAGTACTATAGTTTTTGTTGCAGAGCTCTTTTACTTCTTTGGTTAGGCTAACTCCTAAGTATTTAATTTTTTTTTCTTTTTGTCTTTTTGAGACAGTCTGACTATGCAGTTCAGGTTGATGTTGAGCTCAATTTGTAGCCCACACTGGTCTCGAACTTATAAGATCCTCTTGCCTCAGCCTCCCAAGTGCTGGGATTACAGGCATGCACCACCACCCATGGCTAAGTATTTAATTTTCTTAATACTATTGTGAATGGTATTGTTTTCCTGATTTCTCTCTCAGGGAGTTTATTATTGGTATACCAAACACTACTGATTTTTTGTGTCAATTTTGTATCCTTCTACATTGCTGAATTTGGTTATTAATTCTAGGAGTCTTTTGGTGGAATTTTTTGGGTCTTCTATAAGCATTACTTACTTGTGTTATAAACTCTTGTTTTATAGTTGGAACTTTTTTTTCTATGATTTCTGTAAATATGTCATTAAATCTACCTGTACTATCTTCTACTTTTTTTCTAATTCGAGTTAGCCTTAGGTTGGTCTTGTTGTCTGGTAACGGCTGGATAGTCTATTTTGTTTATTCTTTTGAAGAATGAACTCAATTCATTGACACTGTTTAATTTTTTTTAGTCTCCATTTAATTAACTTCTGTTCTGATCTTTATCATTTCCTTCCTTGTACTAGCTTTGGATTTATATTGTTCTTGTTTCTGTAGGACCTTGAGATGAATCACTAAGTTATTTATTTGGGCCTACTCTGTTTTTCTGATTTGCATTTTCACAACTACAAATTTTCCTCAGGATTATTTTCACTGCATCCCATAGTTTCTGGTATGTGGTACTGGTATTATTGTTTGATTCTAGGCACTGTCTAATTTTTTCCTTAATTTTTTTTTCTGTTGTGACTCATTGATTATCCAAGAGTATATTGTTAATTTTCATGTGTTTGCATAATTTCAGTGGCTTCTCATTTATTTCTAGTTTCATTGCACTATGATTTGATCATATCCGTGGAATAATTTCAATTCTTTTATATTTCCTTATGCCTTCTTTATGGGATAGTATGTGATCCATTTTGGAGAAGGTTTTATGTACTGTTAAGAAAATGTATATTCTGTTGTTGGGTAGAATACTCTGTAGATAGCACTGAGTCCATTTGTTTGAAAGTTTGGTTAAACTCTGATACTTTTTTGGTGATTTTTTTCTAGTTGATTTATTTGTGATATGGGGTATTGAGGTCCCCAACTATAACTGTGCTGAAGTTTATCTGTTTTCTTACATCAAGTAGTGTTTGTTTTATGAAGTTGGTTTTGGTGATGTTTTGGTACATGTAATTTATGATTGTTATCTCTTTCTGTAGTATTATTACCTTAACCAATATGCAGTGACTTTTTTTGCCTTTTCTGATCAGTTTTGGCTTGAAACCAATTTTGTCTGAAAATAGGATAGCTGGATAGCCATTCTTGCCTATTTTCATGTTTCCTCATTTTCAGGTGTTTGTTTGTTTGTTTGCTTTGTTTTGTTGTTTTTTGACATAGGGTCTCACCATGTAGTTCAGGCTGACCTTGAATTCACCATGTTGCCCAGGCTGGCCTTGAACTTGCAGTGATCCTCCTGCCTTAGCCTCCTGAGTGCTGGGATTACAGGAGTGCGCCACCACTCCTGGCCTCCCTCATTTTCTAAATAGTGTTTTTTGAAGAACAAAAGTTTTAAATCTTGATGAAGTCAAATTTATTTTTTTCTTTTGCTGCTTATCTAAGAATCCATCATGAAATCGAAGTCATGAAGCTTTAGTCTCATTTTTTTCTATAAGAGCTGTATAATTTTGGCTATTAGGTTTAGACCTTTGATAGATTTTTAAATTAATATTTGTGTACGATGTGAGGTAAAAGTTGAACTTCATCCATTTTGTGTGACAGTGCAGTTGTCCCGACCACACACAGTTGATTGACTCTAAGCCTCAGGGATCAGATGTTACACGGCTTGTGGGGCCGGGGAGTAAGTGCAGCGCTGACCCCTGATGGCATTTCAGCCTTTCTGTATGTGTGAGAACAAGTGTTTATTGTTGTTAAGCAGACATGTAAGTTTTCTGATGTAATTATTAAACCTGGGCTTATTTCATTTTGTAAAATGATTTAATAAGCTAAAATACCTTTTTAGCAGCTGCAATGTAGAAAGTAAAAAAACATATCATAGTTTTCCTCATGATATTTTAATTACATGCACAAGATTGCTAATGCTGGAAAAATAAATGATTGCTTATTTATTAGTGTTATAGAACGTATAGAGTTGCAACAAGGCATGAACTCAAAAGAAAATTGAATCAAGTCTCTTTTCTAGACTTTTATAAGACCTCTCTTCTCAGAGAAAAATATCCTTCGCGTCACATTTACATCTTATTCCTGTCATTGATTTTTTTGTTCATCTGTTTTTGAATTTTTTATTTAATATCTTGGGGATCTTTCCATACAATACATAGAGTACTCATTGTATAGATACATATTCCATTATACAGCTGTATCATTATTTATTTAACCAGGGTCCTACTAATGAGCATTTGTGCCATTTCTAGTTTTCAGTTAATAAATCCTGCTGCTGCAAAAACCTTTTATGTATACAAATCTAGTTATAAAATTCTTTTTCATAACTAAAATTTTTGGGCCAGAGGGTGCATGGAATTGTTGTTTTGGTAGATATGTATTTTTATCAAATCCATTTTATTGAAAGATAAAAAGAAAGAAAAAAAAGAGGAATAAAAAAAACCAACACAATTTCGAAGCACACCAATCGGGGGAACAATGGTACATACATTGTGCGTTGTCATCTCCAAATCATTCATCCACAGCACAAGACATCTGCATTCAATTGTGCAAACAATACCAGCACAAATCTTTCTCTTCAGCAAACTCAGAGAAATCAGTAATATACCTATTTTAACTATCTTTATATACATATATATATACATACATATATACGTATATTTTTTCTTTCAGCTTGTCACACTAATGAAACAATACAATGTTTACATGTGTGTTTTATGTATTTCATTAATCAGTGTGTTCTCAAGTTACATCCATTTACCTATAAAAGTGTCCAGTTTATCATTCTCTATGGCTAAGTAGTACTCCGTTGTATAGAAACACCATATCTTTTTTATCCATTCCTCAGTTGAGGGGCATTTAAGTTGTTTCCAAGATCTGGCTATTATAAACTGTGCTGCTATAAGCATGGGTACACATATACCACTGTGGTATGATGTTTTTAATTCTTTTGGGAAGATACCCTGGGAATAGCTGGGTTGAATGGGGATCTCCAATTCTAGTTTCTTGAAGAATCTCCACACTGATTTCCACAGTGGTTGCATCAGTCTGCATTCCCACCAACAGTGGAGAAGGGTTCCTTTTCCCCACAGCCCCTCAGCAATTGTTATTGCTTGGTTTCTTGATAATAGCCATCCTTTTGGGGTGAGGTGGAATCTCAGTGTTGTTTAATTTGCATCTCTCAAATGACCAGTGATGTTGAACATTTTTTCACATATCTATTTGCTGTTTGTATTTCTTCATCTGAGAAGTTTGTATTTATCTCAGATGCCCATTTTTGGATTGGGTCTTTAAATCTGGGAGGACTGATTTTTTTGAGGTCTTTATATGTTCTTGATAGTAACCCTTTGTCTGAGGTAGAGCTGGCAAACATTTTCTCCCACGTTGTAGGTTGTCTCTTCACTCTGTTGGTGGTTTCTCTTGCTGTACAAAAGCTTTTCAATAGGGTGAGATTCCAGTGGTTGATTCTTTGTTATAGTTCCTGTGCAGTCTGGATTTTGTTCATAAAGTCTTTACCTACACCAATGTCTTCAAGAGTTTTACCTACTTTATCTTCCAGCAGATTTAATGTTTCTGTTTTAATATTAAGAACTTTGATCCATTCTGATTTTAGCTTAGTACATGGTGAAAGATATGGGTCCAGTTTTAATCTTCAGCATGTGGGAGCCAGTTTTTCCAGCACCATTTATTAAAAAGTCTATCTTTCTTCCAGTGAATGTGTTTTGTACCTTTGTCAAGGATAAGGTGGCTTAGTGGATCTGGAGTTGTTTCTACATCTTATCTAGTCCATTGATCTTTGGGTCTGTTTTTTTGTTGTTGTTGTTGTTTTGTTTTTTTTTTTTGCCAGTACCACACTGTTTTTATCACAGTAGCTTCACACTATAATTTCAAGTCAGGAATTGTGATGGCTCCTGTCTTGCCTTTGTTGCCCAGGTGCCTTTACTATTCTAGGTCTCTTCTGGTTCCATATGAATTTTAGGATTGTTTTCTCTAATTCTGTTGAGATATGCTATTGCAATTTTGATTGGGATTGCATTGAATATGTGTAACAGTTTTGAAAGTATGGCCATTTTCACTATATTGGTTCTTCCTAACAAAAACCACAAAATATCTCTCAATTTTCTAATACCCCTTCAATACTGTAGATTTTTTTTTTCTTTGGTGCCGGGGGTCAAACTCATGACCTCAGACTTGCCAGGTAGGCACTTTTGCCACTGAGCTAAATCCCCAGCAAGAGTACTGTAGTTTGCAATGTAGAGGTCTTTTACATCCTTCATTAGATTGATTCCTAGGTATTTCATTTTTTTGGATACTACCGTAAAAGGTGTTGTTTCCCTGATTTATTTCTCAGTGAGCTTGTTATTCGTGTATAGGAAGGTTACTGATTTTTGAGTGTTGATATTGTAACCAGCTATGTTACTGAATTTGCTTATTAAATCTAGAAGTTTTTTGGAAATTTTTTTTTGGGAGTTTTTGGAGTCTTCTAAATAGAGTGCCATGTCATTTGCAAATAATGATACTTTAACTTCTTCCTTTCCTATCTTTATTCCTTTTATTTCTTTCTCTTGTCAAATTGCTCCAGCTAAAGTTTCCAGGACTGTGTTGAATAAGAGTAGAGACAATAGACATCCTTGTCTTGTTCCTGATTTTAGAGAGAAAGCTTTCAGTTTTTGTCCATTTAGTAAGATGTTGGCTGTTGGTTTGTCATAGCTGGCATTTATCAGATTGAGATAAAGACCATCCATTCCAGTTTTCTGTAGGGTTTTTATCATGAACAGAAGCTGGACTTGCTCATAAGCTTTTTCTGCATCAATTGAGATGATTATATGATTTTTGTCCTTGGCTCCGTTAATCTGGTGTATTGCATTTATGGATTTATTTATGTGGAACCATCCCTGCATCCCTGGGATGAATCCCACTTGATCATGGTGTACAATCTTTTTGATGATTTGCTGAAGTCTGTTTGCCAGTATCTTATTGAGGATTTTTGCATCAGTGTTCATTAGGGAGATTGGCCTATAATTCTCTTTCTTAGTTGGGTCCTTCTCTGGTTTTGGAATCAAGAGTATTGCTTGCTTCCATGAATGAATTTGTGAGTATTGCTTCCCTTTCAATTTCATTAAAGAAGACTTCCTCCAAGATGGCCGCCCAGATAACACCGTGACAGGGAGGCTCCCTGAATATACCGTCAAAATGCTGGAATGTAAACTAATATAATAACAGAGAGAAGGAAAAAAGAGGGAGATGGGTCCTCTGGACCCAAGAAGAATCTAAAACAAGAACTGTAGCCCATGGAAAGAGTAAAAGAATGAAATAAAGGCGGAGACCAGCAGCACCTCTGTCCAGAACGGAATCCAATCAGCGCTGCGACCCGAGCTGAGAAGGTACAATCCAGGTGCTCTTGATATGCGCTGGAGTTGCCGGTAGAATTGCTACGGTGTGGCGGGACGGCAGAGATGACGGTCGACTGTGGAGCGAGGTGGTCGCGAGTGGGCGAGTGAGTGAACCTGGCGGCCCCCAGCCCCCCACCCCCAAGGGAGAGCGAGGCACAGCCATCTTGAGACCGGAACTGCACCTAATTAGGCACGGTTCCTGGAAGGCCGTGGTGGAAACGGCGCGGTGCCCTGGGGGTGATAGAGGAGGTTTGGCGGACGGCCCTGTATGGTTTACCAGACAGCGGCCCCATCCTCTCGCGCACCGCAGTAGACATTCGCGGAGCAGAAACAGGCTTGGGAGAGGCAGTGGACCAACATGGCCTCACTGGCGAGCCCAGGAAAATGCCAAGATGGAAAGGCAGAGGGTGCTCTCCGGACTCCGATACAAGCAGAACCGATTCTAATGCTGAAATGGTCGGGAGTCCAAAAATTAAACTCTCAGAGGAGTTGACAACAGAAGTGGGGAGACAACTCCACGAAGCTATGAAAGAAATTAAAGCAGCACTGTTAACCCAACTGAGAATTGAAATGAAACTCATAATCAGGGAATCACTAAACGCCTCTAAAGGAAAC
>RJWM01005594.1:0-90714 GCA_004363535.1 Dasyprocta punctata
GAAAGGCGCTGGGATGAGGCCAGTGAAAAAGCAATTTACAAGATCAGAAAGACGACCACAGAGTGCAAAGAACATCTCCTGATTCCCTTTGGAACATGGAACTGAGAAGCCAAGATTTCTAGGCTGGGCCGTGGAGCCAGAGAGGCAGAGGAAGTGGAGGTGAGGTTTGCGGGGGCAGGCACCCAGGACAATCACCAACTGTGATTTTGCTTTCTCTTAGGTAACCTTTCTTCAGTCACACGTCTGAAATCTTGGCTCCTTTGAAGGCAACAACCGTGTCTAATTGATCATGTATTCCCCATAGACTGCATATTTTCTTGTTGAACTAATTAAGAATGGGCCACTACAACATGAGAACTATAGGTAACAAAATTGTTCTGTACATGGGAATTCACACTGGCCAGAAAACCAAAAAGAAAAAAAAAGGATGGGGGTGGGCGGGTGGGGGTGAGGGAATAACGATATGCGATGATACATGTTAATTTGCTTTTTGCTTATTATAGTAACCTTTCAATGATCTATTTGTATACCATAACATCATGTTTTACATCCCAAAATAAATTTCTTTGAAAGAAGGTACCCAAGGAGGAAAAAAAATGAACAGGTAACTAACTGGTTTTGTTTAACGTGCATGAACTTGCTGTTTAAATTTAATCTGAAATACAAATATTAAAGTAATAAATTATTGTAGTATACATACAGCAAAATACCAAGCAACTAAATGATTTCAGTAACCAAACTTCATGACATCTCCCTAACTTGTCACATTTTTCAATTCTTGAAATCCAACCTATCTGAAAAAATAAATTGTTAATTTAGAATCTTAGTATTACAGATGTGGGGTGGGCTATCTACTTCATATCCAAAACCAATAGTTACCCATTCAGTTTTTAAACATCCTCTTAAATAAGTCTGCCGATCCCATCTATAGACTCCACACACTTTGGGAGCCTGTTCTGGATTTAATCATATTTACAACACACTTTTAGAAGAGGGGGGAAAATTGCCACGGTGCTGTGGTGCTGAGACATCACAGAGGGAACCGTGGAGATAGCTGAGCCAGGAAGGCATGGAGACAGCCTCCCGACTGGCACTTGATCCGAGACTCGGGATTGGGGGACAGCTCTGCGGTAGAGCACTTGCCTGCGCGCAGGTTCCAGCCCAGCACTGCGTGCCTCTCCCGAGAAACCCCCTCAGATTTCTAGGTACACGGATCCTTTTGCACAGAGATTCCCTGTCTTAGACTTTCCTCGACACTGACTCAAGCACCCTTATTGAGAAGCTTCCCTCGGGGCCAAAGAACAATAGCCTAGTATAACTAATTCTGCACAAATGATAAAAAGTAGAATCTGCCACTTATCAGAACCTACTGGGTGCGACACAGTCTCTACATCCATTGCTTCATTTATCTTCTAAATACTCTTTGGGATCGTAGAATCACACAGAGCTCAGCTTTGGTCGGGGTATAATCCTGATATTCTGCCACTGGCCTTTGGCTTCAGCTCTGTAAGCAATGATGTTTTTGGCATTCCTGAACGTGGGTCTAATCAATGGTCACCTGTCTGTGTAGGTTTCCATTGTGTCTGATCATTGTAACAACATCAGTGTGTTAGCTTTCTATCTCTGTGACAAAATACCTGAGAATAACTGCTTAAAGGAGAAAAGGTTTGCTTGGGCTCACTGTTTTAGAGGTTCTAGTCCATGGTCAGCTGGCTCCATGGCTTTTGGCCTGTGATAAAGCAGAACATCACGGCAGAAGGATGTGGTGGAGGAGCAAAACTGCTCATCTCAGGGTGGGTACAACAGATATAGAGAGGGAGAGGGCTGGGCAAAGGGAGGGAAGAAAGTGTTCTTCTGATTTTTGTTCTACCAGATTCTCACCTTGTTGGATAGTGCCATCTTATTTTAGGGGGGGTCCACCCCCTCCTTTTGTTGTCCCACACGTCCCTTGTCCTGGAACCATTCCCAGACATATTCAGAAGTGTGCTGCTCCACTTTCCTTGGCAATTTCCAGTCCAATCAGGTTGACAATTAAGATTCCCTATCACAATTAGTATAAATACTTGGACTTGCTGTTAATACTGAAATACATACAGTATTCACTTTCAAATAAAAGCAAGCCTTGTACATGGAACTCAAAGTGAAAACTTTTTTTAGATGCTTAATGGTTGGAATTCTGTTCAAGTTAAGGTATGAATTTGTATCTCTTACTGCAAGACTGTATTTAGTGTATAAGTCATTCATTTTATGTAAAAGAAAGCATCTTAGCTTTCAGATATATATTCTTTCTGTGAGTCCACAAATGTTGACCCAAATTTCAATGGTGATACATGGGAGGGTGGTAACAATTAATGGATCAAATCATAATTCTAGACTTGGTGAATCATTTTCCTGTACTAATGTTCTTAACACTACAGTGACATTTTGGAAGTGTATTTTAAAAAACGTACTAAAGCCAGGATCCTCATAAAGAAAAATTCTGCTTGGAAATTTCTCAGTTTTTTAACTGGAACCGGGGCCTCATGCATGCTAGGCAAGACCGCCGCTATGGAGCCCGCTATGCTCCCACAGCTGTGCTCCTAACCGCGGGGTCAGCTGCCACTGGAAGTCCAGAGCGGGGCAAAACTCCCTAATGTTCCCGTCACACGGCCCGTGATGTCTTCCTCGATTTGGACCCAATGACGAGTGAAAGGAGAAAAGTAGAACATCTATTGTAAGAAGAACTGCTCGAGTTCCTTGTTTCTCCACCATCGCTGTTGAAAGCAGGCTCACTTGTGAACACGTGGGTGACTGACTGAGGCACGGTCTGCTGTTTCCTCCTCATAATAATATCAGACCTGTAACACTTGATCTGAGTGTTGTCTTCCGAAGGATTTGCTCTAGGATTAGGTGAAAGCAATAATTCAACCTGGGGGGGGGGGTCTTCATCTCCTTCTCTCCTGGGGAAGAAAGCAGGGCGTGTCTAAGGGAGCAGAGAAGAGGGGCGGGGTGTGGCTCAAGGGCAGCGAATTTGCCTAGCACACACGAGGCCCTGAGTTCAGCCCTCGACATTACAAAAAAAAAAAAAAGTAGACAGGGGGAGAGAAAAAATGTGAGAGTGACTTTTTGAGCAAAAGAAAACCCTTGCTTGGACATCAGAGCAATGACTCCTAAGCAGGTGGCCGGGGGCCAGCAGGAACAGCAGCTGGGAATCTTAGGAACTTGTTAGAACTCGCAGGTGTTGACCCAAACCAGAGCTCTGTGGGATTGAAATTGGGGTTTGGGGTGCGTGTGTGTGTTGGGTTTGGTGAACCTGGGGCCTGGTCGTATATGCTGAGGACGTGTTCTATCACTGAGCATAGCCCCAGACCCCAGCCATCTGTGTTTTACACACCCTTTCTTTAGGTAATTCTGAAACCCACTAACGGATGAGCGCCACTAGGCCAGAGAAAGAGGCCAGAGAAGGGAGAGCTTTGTTTACTCTGAGTTTATGTCTTGGTCTCAGATCAGAAAGGTAGAACCAGGCTGCATCTGCCTTTCTGGGTCTCTGCTCCTACAGGTTCCCAGAGAAGTTGCATTTCCTTGTTCTCCACCTCAGTTTGTTAAAAATGAAAGTAGAGCGGGGAAAGAAGGCAAAGAGCATCAGGCAGCCAGCACCTGAGCTCAGCCTGCTTGGGGCTGCCTCGCCCTCCTCCGGGGCTTGGTGCTGGGCCAGAAGCCTGTCCTGCTCCTTCCTAGCTCTGGCCGCCTGACAAGGTCAGAGCCCCTTGTCCATATGTCACGCACAAAGCATTTCAACCGCGTGCTTTACCCCCAGCTGTGAAATTGATTAGTGGCCTTCCCATCCCTCAAGAGTGTCTACGGGCAGCCAGAGCTGCTATTTTAAAACTGGACAAGAAAAGAGTGGGTGAAGGGAGAAAGAGCTGTGTATCATGTACAGGAAAAAAAGGTGCAAAACAGTATTTTTTTTCCCCTTGAAGTTCAGCAGCAGCACACACAAAGGAGGAAATGTTTAAGGACGTGTGATATAATTTTACTTCTGTTTATTTATATATTTATTTTAGTACTGGGATAATTTTACTTCTTACATTAGAATTTTTGTTGTTCAAATAACCTGATTTCTAGTCCACTGTGACAAAATTTCTTCTGAAATCAGTATCAAGACATTTATATAGCTTTCAGGCGTGTAGGAAACTATTGGAAAAGGGAGGCAGCCCTCCCGCGGCCTCTGGGGGAGACGTGCTCTTTGCTGATTGCTTGGCCTGGGTCAACTGTCTGCTCAATTTTAGGAAAACGCTGGGACGTAAGCAATGGAAATCAAAAGTGCCATGTACGATAGACATAATGGAATCTAGTGATTATTTGGGCCTGGGTTTTCCCCTTCTAATTCATTGTTCTCTGTAAGAAAGAGGTTTAAAGATCCAGTTAAAATCTGCCGATCATTCATTGCCTGAGGAGATGGAGTTGTGAAACAGTTCAGCCACGGCTCGGTTTATTCCATTAATGTGGCCAGAATCTATTTCCCTGGCAGACACGTCGGGACGAACTCCGCTGAGGTAGATACTGTGCTAACCGCCAGGGATGTAAAAAGATAAACACAGTCCAACAGAAGGAGACCAGTGTGATAAAGGGACACTTCAATAAGACATGGTGAACGTGTAGGGGCGGAAAGATGTGGTCCCTCTCCTCCCCGTCCCCGGGATCACAGCTAACACTCCATGACAAAAGGCAGGTTAACAGGAGAAAAACACAGCAAACAGTCAGCAGGTTACATGGCAGGAGAGACTTCAGAAATGAAACCCAAAGATCCAGGCAAAAGCTTCCATCTTTGCGCTTAGATTAGATGAAGAATGGACAGCAAGGCGGAGATGGAATTGGACTAATGCGTCCAGCTAAAGCAGTGGACTTCTGGAGAGCCCAGCTAGGCTGCCATGGTTCTTCTTGGTTTCTCCATGGGGTGTCCTCCCTCACACACATGGGGCAAAGCCCCTCTGGAACGAGGACTGTTAGTGAAGAAGGGAAAGGGGGAAGGGTGACTTTCTGGATTTTATGACTTGTTTTGGAGGAGAGCAGCTCCAGTTCTATGAACTGCCTTGGAGAAGAGGAATTCTAGTTTCTATGACTGACTTTGGGGCAGGGTTGGAGGTCAGGGAGAGCTGCTTCTCTGGCCCTCCCAGTCTCTTTGAGTTCAAAGCACTTGGCACTCCATGGCACCATGCTCGAAACCCCAAGAAACTCTACTGTGAATCTAGTTCAACCAGGGCATGGAGCAGAGGGCCAGTGGAGAAAACCCCCCTGGAGAGGAGAGGCCTGAACTGGTGAGTAACGAGCAGACCCGGAGAGCTGAGATAAACTGCCGCCTGGAGCCTGTTGGGGGTGGGGCTGACACAGGCGGTCAGGCCCGGTGGCACCCACACAAAGCAACCTGGGGTGCATCCTACAGGCAGGCAGGCAGTGTGTGGGATGGTCAGCTCCCTAGTGCAGTCACCCAAGGTTGCGGGGTTGGAAGAGCCGCTGCCGGGAGGAAGCAGGCTGGACATTTTCATTAGTCCCCCACGCACTGCATGATAAAGCTTAACTCCCCCAACATCCAAGTTCATGCCCAACCAAAACAAGCAAACACTTCTGAATCTCCTCAGAACAGGATTGATTGTTATTAAATCACCAACTAGGAAGAAAATGAAACTGACCAATTAAGCAATAGCTTCTTTTGAAATTCCCAACATCATTCAAGAATGAATGGAAACAACATTTCAGTTGCCAGGTGGATGTGGCTTAAAGGGGTTGGAGGCCACTGATGGTGAAGCCCCTTTTAACATCCTAATATTTGAAGTAGAAAGGTACTGCTTGAGACAGGAAGCAATGTGTCCAGCACTCAGGACAGTATTGGGAGCAAGTTATATGAAACATATAAAGTCTATTCTTTTAGCCCAGATGTTTATTATCAGCCCATTCAAAACCAATTATATGTTTACACAGTGCAGGGAAAAAGCCCATTCACAATAGAAAAATGCGCAGACTTTGGGAAAACAAACTCAGGTGTCGCCCGTGGAAAAAACCTTGGAACCGGTCTCTTGCGCCCCCTGGTGTCTATTGCTTGACTGGCAGTATCCCTCAGTGTTTCAAAGGTTGTGAATCATTTCAGAGAAAAGGATTCCTGTCATTTGTTTCCTTAACCTAGAAAAACTATTATCACATGAATGAATGAATTCCCTATTCTTATTTATGGAAACTTTGTCAGTTTATAATAAGCTTTATCAATTATTATAATAACAATTCAAATGTCCTCGTATGGGAGATAGGGAGCCTGGTATTTGCTGATGGCTGTGGCCTGTGCCGTCTGTAGCTGTAATATCGGGCTAATTAAGGGTGCTAGGAGGACAGAACGAGACAGCTGCCACCAGTGAACAGGTGCATGAAGACAGCTTTTGAAATGATCGCTGAGAGGAACAGGGGGAAAGGGCTGCGTGTCTATAAAAAGCAGCAGAGTCTGGGGAAGTGCAGACGAGTCTGAACAGGAGAAGGCCTGAGGACAGGGGCCACGCACAGCCGGCACCCTGTGGCCGTCACAGACGCAGACCAGAGCCCGGGAGGAAGGGAAACCTGAGTGGTTGGGGAATTTGAGTGTGGCTCTGCTGTAGTTCAGATCATACACACATCTCAAAATGCTGGGGACAGAAAAATCCAATGCCTGTTCAGAGAAGCCATCAAACCATCTGTCCAAACAGTGAAGAAAGTGGTTTAAACACATTGGCTCTTACCAGTTGTATGAGATGCTTCGGAAACTGATGATAAAACTTTTTCTTTTCAATCTAAAGAGCGTGACAAAATTATGAAATAGATGGCAAACTGGGAGAAATGTTCCACCCGTGTGGTTTTTGGTGGGCAGAGAAAATTGAACACGCGGTTGAAGGCATCCTGTTACCATGACAGCTACATTTTTGTCTCCATTATGGAGGCCAGGCTGCCCTGGTGCCTTAGAGAGAACTGTTTCTGCATAAATGAACTGACCAAGGAAAGCTGACCCAGGAGTCAAAGCAGTGTCCTGGACACAAAATAATGATAATTCAATTATATCGCTAATGTTCAGTAACTCATTCAGCAGCATAGTGATATTGCTAAGAACCTACTACTTCATGGGCTGGAGTACATTTGCTACTTACCTACCCATTTATGATATTTCTGCAAGAGTGTCTCATTGTCAGTCCCCACCTGCTGCCCCTTCCCACAGCAAAAGGCATTTCTAACATTTCCGAAGTCTGCTCTTTTCTCCAGTGAATTACAGCTGGAGTCACAAAGGCACTCTGCAAAGAACAGCTGTGTGGCTGCTTGAACCGTCTGCAAGGCTTAGAAGCTAGCAGGAGCTGTCACTAACGCAGCTAAAGTAAGATCACTCAGTTGTATTCAAAGGAAGAAGCGGGTTTCCCTTTGCTGAATGATAGCCCTCGTTTGCCTTAAATGAATCCAAGATTGGGGAGAAGAGAAGCAGTTCTCAGCCCACAACTCCCTGCATGAGATTTTCTCGCTGCAAGGAGAATGTATTTTCTTCTGGGGACGCTGGTTATCAAGCCCAGCACCCAGGCCTGTTCGGCAGCACTAGGCTACCTTCAAAGCACAGGCGCGCCTGCATCCTTTTGGTTTCCTGGCTGTCTGTGTGGCAGAGCTGGGAAACGCTAAGAGGGAGGCGCCCGGAAGGGTGACCGTCGCGGCTCTGTGCGGAAGCCCCTGCGAGAGCGCTTCACCTTGGTTAAGCACTGAAATCAGAGGGCTCTGCACGGGGTGCGCTGGAGCGGATCCCAGCCGTGGCGAGGCCGCCTGGCGCCCCTCAAGTGCACGTCGGCCTCGCCAGGAGAACCTGTAAATCAACCGGGAGCCCCAGACTAGGCGGGTCTGGATGGAGCCACCAACTTCTGATGTAACCACGCGCACCTTAACCAGGATGGGTCTGATCCACACTGAGCACAGCGGCTGTGGGGTGCGAGAACTTGGGGGGAGCTCTGGTGGGCGTGGAGGGAGACAGACGGCTGGTGGGGCCGGGGATCCTCCCCTCGACTCTGCATCAAACCCGAGAGGGCAGACCCACTCCCAGGCGGCTGAGCTCATCCAAGGCCCTGCGGGAGGCTCGGGTACTTCCTCCCTTCCTCCCTCGGGCCATTCCCACCCTGCGCGACACCAGTGCCGCCTGCTGCCTGCCCACTACTTGGTGCTACCGCCGCGGGCGCAGCCCCGGAGCTGGAGGAGCGCCCCGCCCTCACCACGCACCGCACCGCTCCCATCTCGCCACGCCCCATCTCGCCACACCCGGCCTCGCCACGACCCCGTGTCGCCACGCCCCGTCTCCCCTTGCCTACCTCGCCACGCCCCATCTCGCCACGCCCGGTCTCACCACGCCCCCGTGTCACCACGCCCCGTCTAGCCGTGCCTGCCTAGCCACGCCCCCCATCTCGCCACACCCCTGTCTCTCCAAGCACAGCGTTCGGCATTGGTCTAGCAGGGCCAGGACAGGCGGAGCTGTTGTGAGCCGGGATCCTCTGGCAGGAGGCGGACCCTGCACTGCGCGCCGGGAGGCATCCTAGCTGGAACTCCAGTTTAAGAGGAATTTATGGAAGCCAGAAGGGAGACCGGCGGGAGCGTGCAGCCCGCTCGCAGTGCTGCGCAGATGGCCCGCTCGCTCGGGACCCCGGGTCCCTTCTCCCTCTGGGTCATGCACGGGGCGGGACTGCTGGCTGGGTGGCAGGGGAGGAGGGACAGGACCGCTGCAGGGAAGGGGAAGGAGGAAAGGCCCCAAGGTCAGAGGCCTGTGGAAAGGCTCCTGTATTTAATCCTAAAGGCAGCAACAGGTAATTGAAGTTTAAAGTATAATAGGGTTAATACGAATTGAATAAAAATTTAAAACAATTTTTGGCAGACTGACGGCTTATAGAAACACCTTCCTAATACTGTCTCCCCTACCCACTTAGTAAATTATTTCCTTAGGATAAATTCCTGGAAGTAGATTTTCTGGACCAAAGGTTATATCCATTCTAAGGCATCATATATGTGTTTTGAAATAATTTAACTAAATTATTGAATTCCCTATGAAGTTATGGGCTGGGAACCATAACAGGTGTTATATTCTGCTGTAGTAAGCTGGTGATGTCTGAGGTGTCAACTCCCCACCCCGTTCTAAAGCCATGATGTCGGAGGAGGGTTACTGGGGAAGGAATCCAGGACCTCACACGTGCTAGGCCAACATTACACCACTAGCTACACCCAACTCCAACTATTAGCGGTAATATCTAGATGTCCCTTCAAAACCGCTTATAGGTGGGGTTTGGGGAGTGGCTGGATCATGGGTGTGTGACACTGGATCGTGAGTGTGTGACACTGGATTAGTTCACTGGTTGGTTTAGCACACTTTTGAGTGTGGATAATGGGAAGGCATACCCCAGGCAGCACCTCTCAGTAGGCTTGTAGCCTGGGTGGGATAAAAGAGAAAGGGAGACTCTGCTTCCTACCTCCTGCCAACACGCTGTGGACTGTTTCTCCTTTTCCATGCCCCTCTACCATGTCACCCTGCCTTGGAGCCAGTGGACTATAGACTGAAACCTCTATAAACTGTAAACTAAAATAAACTTTTCTGCTTTAACTTGCGGGTATTAGGGTCATACTACCGATCTTACTACTTAATGCCGAGATCCTGTATGTGGGTTAATAATATCTATTGTGCTTTTTGGATCCCACTAACTCCTCAGTTTTTTAGACTAGGGAGATAACTTGGTGCTCACTTGTATGAGACCAAACCATTTCACCGTTACATGATCTCCAGTTGCATCCATTTACCTATGAGAGCCTCAAGAGCATCCTACTTTATAACTGGGTAGTTTCCCATTGTATGAAAATACCATATTTTTCTTATCCAATCTGTGGTTGATGACAGTTTACTCTTGCTTTTTTCTGGTCTCCTGTTGCTTGGAACAATTGTTTCATCTCCTTTGATTTTCAGTCTATGAATTTCCTTTCAAGTTAAGTGTGTTTCTTGTATAAGGCTATTAATAGATCTTGTTTCTTGATTCCCTCTCCTTGTGTTTCTTTTTATTGGTGAATTGAGGCCATCTACATTAATGGTTACAATCAGCATACATTGGTTTTTCTCTGCCGTGCTATCCTCCTGCTGTTGGCCCTCCACTTTTCCCCTTCATTCAATTGCCTGTGCCTCCTCTGTTGCTGTTCCTGGAACCATGGTCATCTCTATCTCTCTCTAGAATATCCTTCAGCACTCTCGGTAGGTTTGGTTTGGTGGTCATGAAATCCTTCAGTTGTTCTTTATCATGGAAATATCTTATTTTTTCATCAATTTTGAAAGATAGTTTTGCAGGGTACATCAATCTGGGTTGGAAGTTGTTTTCTTTCAGGATTTGAAACATTTCAATCCAAACTCTTGATGGTTTGTGTTGAGAGGACTGCTGTGATTCTAATTGGCTTTCCTTTATAGGTGATCTGTTTCTCTTCTCTAACAGCTTTTAATGTTCTGTTCTTGTGCTGAATTTCTGGGATCTTACTATGATTGTATGTCTGGGTGTAGATTCACTTTAGTTATGGTTAGCTGGTGTTCTGTATGCCTCACTTATCTGTATGCCAGATCCTTTTCTCATGTTTGGGAAATTTTCTGCTATTACTTCTGTAAATAGCCTTTTTATTTCATTTGTGTTGACTCCTGCTTCTTCACTGGTACCTATCATTCTTAAATTATTTTTCTTTTCATTGTCTTGCAGTTGTTGAATTGCTATTTCCTGGTTCCTTGTTATTTTTAAGAGATCTTTCCTTTCATGATTGCTAGCTGTGATTCTGTCTTCAAGGTCCAGAAGTCTATCTTCAGTCTCTTTCAAGTGGTTTTGCCAGTTTTTGATCAACTTCTTAATTTCCTGGATATTTCTTTGAATCTGCTTCATGCATTGTAATTCCTTCCTATATTGTTCATTCAAGGTTTCCATCATTTTCCTATACTCCTCTTTTTTTTTAAATCTATGTCTTGTTTAGATATGTTCAGCAATTCTTCCATTATGTTTGTGATTTCTTCTTTTACCCGAGACATTATTTCTGATCTGATTACTTTTACAGTCTCATGAAGTTGTTTCTTTATTTAAGTTTCTGTCCCCTTGGAGATTTCAGGTGTGTGACTTCCATTTTCTTCCATGATTATAACTCCCAGACTTGTTCTGTGTGGGCTGGAGGTCTGAGATTGCCTTTTGCTCCTTTGTCTTGACATTCTCCTGGGTTCCTCCCATGAAGCCAGCTGTGGGGTCTCAGGCACTTCCCATGTTGTCTGCCCCTCCGTGGTGTAGGGGAATGGGACAGACACCTGGGTTTCTCTGAACTCAGGTTCCCAGGGAGGTAGCAGGGCATGGGGCGGGCTTCTCCACATCCATACAGCTACACTGAGGCTTCCCCAGTTGCCAGGGGTGCATGGTGTTTGGACTGCTTCTTCTCTCATCCTGCTTGTTCCCCGATGGTAGCAGGCACACAGGGGTGTGTTTGTCTGTTTCTCCTGGTGGGCTCTGACTGCCCAAAGGAAGCTAAGGTCTCCAATAGTAGCCTCGTGGTGGGGCTTATCTGGCTGCATCTCCCTGCCTGCCTTGGCTGCCCACAGGAAGCAAGCCTTCTGATGGTGGTGGTCAAGCATGGGCAGATCTGGCTGCATCTCCCTGTCCACACTGAGAGTCAACATTTGAGTAGACAAACTATACAATCGTTTCAATGCTTCAGGTATGAGGAATATTGTACATGACATTGGTCACAGCTGTGGATGAAAAAAGCAAATCAAAATTTAGGTCTACAAATGATAAAGATATTTTCATTGGTGACCTATCACTGTATAACAACGCATTCTAAGTATTATAGATTTAAGAGCAACAGACATGGATTATCTCACAAATTTTCTATCACAGGAATCCACATGTGCATCAGGGGCTCTCATGAGGTTGCAGTGCTGTTCAAATGCCCAGCTGGAGGAGAACATGGCTTCCAAATCACTTGCATGGCTGTCATTAAGATTCATTTCTCTCAGACAAGTGGGCTAAGTTCCTTTGTTCCTTACTGACAGCAGTTTCTAGCTCTGTGATCTTCACACAGTAGCTCACAACATGGCATCCTGCTTCCAAATGAAGAAGTTAGAGAACCAGAAAGATGACAAGATGGAACCTGAGTCCATTTTATGACTTAGTCTTGTGCATGAAATCCCATTCCCTTGACTGTATTCTAATCTTTAGAACCAAATTGCTAAATACAGTTTGTAATGAAGGAAAGAAACTATACAAGGCCAAGGGTATAAGTGTAGGGTGACTAGGTACTGTTTTAGAAGCTGCTCTCTGCAGTGTCTGTCACAGACCCTGTGCTCTTTACCAGGATGAGTGGGCTCCATCTCCTTGCAATGCTTAGAAAGAGTTGCCCAAGACAAACGACAGTTTGGGCTCATCTTTCCTGATGCATTCCTTTCTGCCTGCTTGAGTCAAAAATTTCTTTTGAAAATATACACATGCAAAGCCACAGCATCCCCACCTTCTTATCTCAATTTTTGATAGTTGTACTCTTTTTTGTAATTATTCTATTACTGTTAACTTCAACCTTTATTTTTATTTGCTTATGTGTTTTATGTTGCTGGGCAAAAACCTACAGCCTCACAAATGCTAGGAAAGTGCTTTGTCACTGAATGGTATTTCCATAACTTTATATTTTAAAACTATTTTTCTGTTTCATCAACTTTAGACTTTTGACTCTCACTGTATATATGAATTTTTAACTATTTTGTACCATTCTATGTTCTTCTATTAACTGTTTTACAATTTCAGAACTATTAATATTTTTATTCTGATGCTTCTGCTTCCTGATAAATTGAGTCTATACACTAAAAACTAATGAATGAATGATATATATAATATATACACATAAAATTTTTGTTATATATGTTCCCTGCTTAGCTAAGTATTGCCTTAAAATTTAATTTTCTTCTGTATAATTTTCTACATTAAATTTTATTGAATTTGTGTCTTCCTTAGTCAAACTATTGCAAACTGAGGACAAATACATTATGTTTTTATGTGCACCATGAATATTGTACAACTTTTTATTTCTGTCTTACTCCAACCATACTTTTCTTCTAGCTTTTGGGTTTTCCTTTGGTTTCTACTTGCCTCCCCCCACTATTGTTAATAAAGAAATATTTGCCTTTTTCATATCTTTAATGTCTCAGTCATATTACCTATTGCTGTGTCCCACGCAGCTCAGAATGTTCCCAGGGTGAGGATAGTGAGAGGATGGGGAAAAAAGGACAAGAGTTGGAATATAGAAAACAGGCCGTATGGACTGCTCTCTCCTGATGGGAAGGAATAAGGAGCAGGAACAGGAGAGGGATCCAACAGCTGCAGCATGGTTATTTATGTACTTCAGAAGTTGGGGATCCCATGAAACCTCTCTGCCTAGCAGCTTATCCATGTGGCTTGTCTCAGATGCCCAGTGTTCTTGAGACTGGAGCAGCTTATTCATGTGATTTGTCTGAGGCACTCTGTGTTCTTGAGGTTGGCCTTACTCCGGTCCCACATGTGATCGATCTCCAACTTCAGCTGCTCCCCAACCGCCCCCCTTTTTCTGTTTTATAGTTGGAAGAAATGGTAATTAGTTGAGGTTGGAGGAACTGTGTTTGGGAGACTGTAGAAGACCTTCTCCTTCTCAACTCCTTTCCATTCTAGATGAACTTGTTCGATTTAGGCTAAAGATTTCCAGTCCAAAGATTTTAAGTCCCTGCATGTAGTAATTTAATTCTATACAGCACATTATCTCAGAACAGTGATGAGTTACTAGTGTTGTTGGCAATTGTTTTATACCTCTTGTGGTTATACTTTTTTGCTGGATGTTTAAGGCCAAATTAAGATGAGACCTGTATTAATCAATTTTTGTTATTTATCAATGTCAGTTAAGTTTCCTTAGGATTTATCTTGGAACCATATATAGCACCTCTAGTTCTTCAGTCAGTGTCAGCCATCTGGATAAGTCACAATCATTGCTCGATTAAGTTGCTTTCTGTGAAAGCTCGAGAAACCTTTTTCTCCTAGTGACTTTTCTTTAGGCACACTCTGCACCATAGATCTTTATCCTCAATGGTCCTACAGTCTCCTTGACCAGGAGTTTGTGTAACTCACCAGAGTTGCAGGATGCTGCTGAAAACGTTTCCTCATGTCCTGGGTCCTCATTGACTTCTGAGGGCTGGGGCCAAAATATTGGCTCTTCTCTTAGCTCACCTATTTTTCTAGTTTTTTGACTCCATACCTCAGTTGTTGAACATCCAGAAAAGAAGGTTAATGACATAACATTTTGTAATGAGGACAGTGAGCTTAGTATTACTATTTTATCTGAATATCAAGTACCTTAGAACATAAAATAGAGCTGTTATTTTCTAACAACCATGAATATTCTAATAGGTGAACCTCTGTAGAATGCCAGCAGGCAACAGTTACATAATTCTACACAGAAGTTTTAAAATCAAAACCATACACGATATTATAGCATGACAATCATGATGATATTTTTGTAACATACTTAAATTTCCATTTTGACATAGTATAACTCTTTTAATCAATCATCTCTATTTAATACATAAGAAGCATTTACATAACTCATTGACTTTTAATGGGATGTCACTGAAGAAATTTGTGACATAGTGTGGACGGCTTAATGTTTAATTTCTCTAAGTATAGTGGTACATATATAATATATCCATCATATAAGGTTTTGTTATTATTACTGACTGGTGAACTCATGTTGGCTTGACATGAACCTCCTATCACAATTAATTGGAGCAAAAAAGAAAGGCAAATGTCTGAATCCAAAAGAAAATGTCTATCACCATAATTAATCCTTGTTTTACATTTTGGGAGACCAATACATCTGGAGGCATGAATACATTTAATATGCATGAGATTAATAATGATCAATTGTCATACAATATGAACACTTATTTTTTCAATTTAACTTTGTACCAAAGCATCTATAAATTAGAAAACCTTATGGTCTCACTTTTAGAAAACTTAATCTTTTGATCATGAATAATGTAAACATATCACAATAATATATTTTTAATAACATTTATTGAGGTGTTTCCCACAAGGCTATGGAGGTCATTGGGGTTTCCTATTAATGAACAAAGCCTGGGATAATTTTTATCAGGCTGCTGCTCCTTTATGCATCAAAAGGAGCCCTGGCCAAAGATTTTCTAAGCCTAAAGAGTCCCCATTTAGTTACTTTAACAAAGTTCAGATGACCTATGAGAAAACCAATTTTGACATATTGACCAGCTCACAACCCAGGTGGAAGCATACCTTTTAAGTCTATAAACCAAATTAAAGTATGAACAAATGATTCAAAATGTAATAGAAAAGGAAAAAGAGAAAAAAATTATTGAGCTCAAATAAAAAACAGCTGTTCACAGATTGCACAAATGGACAAACAACATATACAGACAGTCTACTTACAATATCCAAGGGCACTCAAATGTATTTTTGGCCAAATTAAATTATAATAACTCTTTTATAATTTTGGAAGTTTGTAATTATAAATAGACTAGTCAGAATTTTTTGTAGGTCAATTAGCAGAGATCTTTTACAAGAAAATTTGGAAGGAACAAAATATTTTATCTATAAATAATATATAATTTTGTATTTTATTTTATCTTAAGAACACTGGCAACTTTCATGTCCCTTTCTTTCACATAACCTCCAGCTCAGTTGTCTCTATATACTTTGTCACCTACTCAGATCTTCTTTCCTCATTTTTGGTTACTATCTCTTTAATTTGGTTACCATTTCTTTAATTGACCCCAGGTCAGGTCTAGCCCCATCTTTGTCCCTCAGCTGTGGAGCAGTCTCTGAGGCATCACTGCCACAGGACTGAACATCAGCTCCTTGTGAGGTGGAGCCTACTCCTTCTCTGGATCTGGGTCCATGATACAGCTGGATAGCATGCTCTGGCACCCAGATAGGGTGTTCATCATTTTCTGGAAAGACACAAGCATATTCCTAACCCCAAATTAGCACTGGGCTAGATTCCTTCCATTGTCCAGAATGAAGATATTTCCAAAGGACCCTTCCTAGCTTCTTTTACTTTACCTGATTTAATTGTCTTTCTGCTGTTGTAGTCCCATCCCTAGTGGGATTTTAAAAGTTAGTAGTATATCATGCCAAGTGAAATCTATTAAGAGGTGTCAATTTGGTATGGAAGGATTCCCCTTTTTGTTTTGTATTTGAATTTTGAGTGCATGGTGAGCATGTTCAACAATTGCTTGAGCTTGAGAGTTATAAGGAATTCCTGTGGTAAGAAAAATGTGAACAGTTTTACAAAATGTTTGGAAGGCAGCGCTCATATAAGCTGGGCCATTTTCAGCCTTAAGTACCTATGGGCAAGCAAGGGTACTAAGGGCATCTAAGCAATGAATTATGACATGTCTAGGTGTTTCACCAGTGTGGGCAGAAGCAAAAATAAATCCTGAGGAACTATCTACTGAATCATGGACCCATCATAGACAGCCAAACTCAGGAATAAGAGTAGTATTTGCCAGAGATAATTGGGGTATAACCCTCAGGGATTAACCCCCATAGGGAGTGAAGAAAGATGTATTACACATGAGGAACACTGTTTAATGATTTTTGAGCCTGTGCTCAAGTTAAAAGGAACTGTTTGCACAATGCAGGAGCATTTTGATGGAAGATGGCATGGGAGGCAGAAGCCTACTGAATGGTATTTTAGAAAGCACCAGTGACAGTAGTAGCATTTCCCTTAGTAAGAGGCCCTGGCAATTGGGAGTGGGAACATAAATGACCAAAGAAATGGAGGACAGGATGTGACTGAGTGGCAAATTAGAGAGTGTGAAACAAATAAAAAAAATCTTCCTGGTTAGTGTAAATGGTGGCAATTTCAATGTGGTGCATTACACCCCAAGCATGAGTGCTATCTGAAAAAAGGTTAATTGGAGTGGATGAATGATCTTGTAAGGCCCATATAATAGCCGCATTTCAGTCTTTTGTGTAGTGATACATGCATACCCATGCTCATAGCAGCAAAATTTATAATATCTAAATCTTGGGAGCATCCTATATGTCCATCAACAGATGAGTGGATAAAGAAAATGTGGTATTTAAACACAATGGTGTACCATAAAGGAAGATAAACTGGAGGTATTAATAGGTGGATGTACCTTGATACCAAAATATCAAGTTAAATAAATAAGAAATACAAGCTTAAATATTACATGGCTATTATTATATGAGAAACCCAGAGTCTAAATAAAGAGCAAAATAAAAGATAGATAATAAGAAGTAGGGAGATCTTTTACAGTGTAAAGAAGAACAAGAGATGAAGAGAGGTGGGAGAGGAAGGGAAGAAGGTGGGTAAGAAAGAATGGAAGAAAACAAATGGAAATAGAACTCTTACAAATGGAAAGAGGAGTAAGAGTTGGAAGGAGCAGGGAGAAATGGAAGGGGGATGAGACATAAAAAGAATTAAGATGTGTTATGTACATGTACCAACTCTCCAGGATAAATGTAATCATTATGCCCTGTAAGCATGCACCAATTAAAAAATGACATGTGAATGTAGGTTTATTAGTTGTAACAAGTGTAACACGCTAGTGGGGGAGTTGATAAGGGGGGAGGCTGTGCAGGTGTGGGAGGGGGTTTATGGGAAATCTTTGTAGCTTCTGCTCAGTTTTTGAGTGAACCTAAAACTGCTCTAAAACATAAAGTCTATTTTTTTAAACAAGGCTTCCAAGAGATAGTGCCTCCTATGTCAAAATTAAATAAAAAGAAAATCACAATATTATGTCCTGCAAACATGTACTAATAAAATGTTTTTTTTAAAAAAAAGAAGAGAGGTATAGTGGCTAGAATTAAAAAGCAAAAACAAAAACAAAGAAACTGAAGCAGATTTGAGAACTCTATCTAGAAAAAATTGGAATGTTTTTATGAGTTTGAAGAATCAAATTACTTTGCAAAGTAAAATATGACAAATTTTTAGTTTGTTCAGTATTCTGAGAAAGAAGATCCCAGGAAAAGAAGAAAGCTGAGTTAGGAACAAGAATTAGGGAGAGAAGATGGGCTGAGTTTGTTGTTAGAAAGTTGGAGCCCAAGATAGGGGGCTAAATAGAAGCTTTCATTAGCTTCCATTTGGAAAAGTCAAATTATTTATAATAACAAAAGCATATGCAACTTTACATATTTGTTTCATACCACATGCAATATAGGCTCTGAGGTTAATTGTGGCAGATCTGGAGTTCACCTGAGCCACTTTACTAAAGTGCCCGGTCAAGCAAGATATGTCCTAATTAGTGGTGCATCTTTGTAGCCTTGGATCTGACAACTGAGTACCAACTTGTCAGTCTGGTTGGTAGGAAATGATGACGATGTACACCTTATGTGAGTGAGACAGCTCAGCCTCTAAGAGCGTGCTACCATTGGGATGGTACTTCTTTGCACAATTTGGTGTGTTTGCCCTTAACAAGGGAGATTATAATGTTTTTTAATATAAATGATGCATACAAAAGGAGGAGGACTCAATTTTTTCAAAGTTTGGGTATAATTTTACCTAACAGCAAACAAAAATGGTGATTGAATTTACTTTTCAAAGGCTTTCTGGATCTGTTTATTCTATTTCAGAGACATAAAGTGGTTGGGATAGCAATTCTTCTTATACTCAGTTTGGAAATCCTATAAGCTGCATGTCCATAATGGAAAAATTATGTTTAAAATATTCAGATGCCTGGTAACTCCTTAATCCTGTTAGTAAGTTTGGACTAAAATAATCTGTTTTCCAAAAGTGAGCAGAGGCACAAAAGAACTGACAATTAAATAAAGCAGCCATTCATATAAAAATAATACCAATCAAGATGGTAAACAAGATAGTCTAGCATTTTTAAGAACAATCAGTTAAAATAGCATTGGACACAGTGGTAGCAGGGAGCAAATCGTCTCCAAAAGCATGATTTTTTTCAATTAAAAACAACCCATCTGGATACATTACACATTCTTGTTAATTCTTTAGATTAATGTGTGACATTTTACACTGACGTGCTAGAACAGTAGGTTCCTTTGTGCCTCTCAGCCGAAAATATGAGTCTAAAGGTTTTTTGATGGCTTGCAAAAATGTCAACTTGAACTTGAGACTTGGGCTGGAGATATAGTTCAGTTAGAACACTGACTGACAAATTTTTTGTTTGCTTGTTTTGGTGCTGGGGATCAAACTCAGGAACTCTCACATACCGGTCAAGTGCTCTACCACTATTGTACAGCTCTTTCTAAAAACACAGATTGGGTTTTTCTACCTTATCTTCCTTTTGGTTCATTTCCTCAAAAGTGTCATTTTGTCAGGACAGAAAATAGAGGGAGCCTTCTGGAATTCCTGGTCTTTATTTCTAAAACCTTCCAAGTGGAATAGAGTCTGAGAGAGGAAACTTTATCCTGGACTGGAGAAAGGATATGAAAGACATTTCTTCCTTCCCTGAAGATGCACTGGGAATATGATGTGATCCATAAGAGGAATGGTTTTGCTGTGCAAGGGTGACCACAGCATGGGGTCTTCCTGACTGAAAGGAACCATGTTACCAAGCGGTGATCTGTGTGGACTGGTGACAGAAAGCAGAGGATGCCCCAGTGCTTTGCACCATGTAAGACCTTGGAGAGTTGGTGAGGCTGCAGGCAGAGACCTGGGAATGACAGAGGCTGATTTTCCTACTAGACCTCTTGAATAGGAGAAATGGAATGGAGTCTAAGCTGAGCTATAGAAAATAATGAAATATGTCAATTTTTATGTACCTGATTTTGAGGGCTGACAATACAATCCCCATGTAAGTTCACAGAAATGAAATATTGTGCAAATTTCATATAAATAAAATTGACTCAAAGTGACATCCTCCTTAGACAATGTTTTATATGCTGCCTCACCCCTTTAATCTGAGTTTTCAAAATACAATTTCTGCATGATCCCTTTCCTGTTAGGCACAACTTATTTATTAGGCAACATTACATCTTTACCTTTTTCTCCAAAACCACTTATACCAAAGTTTAAATTTTGCTGAAACATATTGTTAATTTTATACTTCAGCTTGAACTGGTAAATTATCTGACAGTCACAGAAAAATAAATATATTGAGTAACACTGAAAACAAATTAAGAAAAAGCAAGTGGGGTTTCTCCATTGTTTATTCCTCTGAATCAGTCAATAAATAAATAACAGACTGTGGTTGACAAAGTCACAGAAACAAACATTAGGGGAGTCATTCTAACAGTCCCAGGGAAGGATACAGTGGTCTGGATCTTACACATTGGTGAGATAAATGAAGGCTGGACTCTTCTATGAACCCTTCCTTTCACCTGTAAAAGTGCTGTAAGAATGGACTACTTCTTCCTGAGTGATCACAGAGCTTTCTGTTTGAGAAAAAGCATAGCCACCTAGAGGAGCAAGGACAGGAGAATCCATTAGGAGCACTCACAATCAGTGAACATGAACTAAAATGTACAATGTGAAGTGGAAAGAAACTGTTCAAGAGGGAAAAGGAGCTAGAATGGGTAAAAGGGGAAAGGACAGTAGAGAAAAGGGAAAAAAATGCAAGTCAGTTATATAATTAGTGTCTCTTAGTTCATTAATAAGGAAGGTTCATGCTAATATCAATTGAAGAAATTTTCATGCCATATCTTGTACCCTGAACAACTACTTTAAAGATAATAACATGGAATGTATTAACTGCTATTCTCCTATTATTTTGTTATGAAATTTTGTGTTACCTTTTCTTCTAATAAAAAAAAAAAAAAAAGACAGTCAAACTGGACCAGAAAATCTCCACGTTGGTCAGCAACTGAGGTAGGGATGTGGGCATAGCAAGGATATGGTAATGAGGTAGGGGTGTGGGCATAGCGAGGATATGGTAATGAGGTAGGGGTGTGGGCATAGCGAGGATGTGGTAATGAGGTAGGGGTGTGGGCATAGCGAGGATGTGGTAATGCAGCACGCACTTGCAATCCTGACTGGATCTCTTTCTGGGTCCACATTTGATTTGTGGTGAGGAGGAGCTGGGTGTCAGGATTGTTTGGTGTTTTGTTGTGTTTTGATGGTACTGGGGAATAAAGTCCAGGGCCTCTTGCATGCTAGGCAAGTGCTCTGCTAATAAGCCATGCCCCTAATCCTGCATTAGGCTTTTATTTATTTATTTTGTAGTACTGAGACTGTACCTGCAGCCTTTACACTGAGCTACTACTCATCCCTTTCTAATTTTTTTTTAAATTTAAGACAGGGTCTCTCTAAATTGCTAAACTGTCCATGCTGGGTTTGAAGTTGTGATGCTCCTACCTCAGCTCCCCAGAGTGTGGCATTACAGGCAGACTCCACCCTGCTGGCTCCTCAGCACAATCCATCACTCAGTGTGAGTGATGGATTGTGCTGGGACACTGGGCTGGGCAGAGCTTGATATTCTGTGCATCTAGTGAGGGCTCACACCTGGATGTGGTGCTGGACCTTCTGCCTTACTGGGTGGAGGTCAGAATCTCCAGGACCCAGGCAGCTAGGCAGAGTGCACCCCAGAGTGTGGCACCACCAGGATCTTGCATCTGGGTGTAAGGAGTTCAGAGCCTCTGGAGCCTATGCTATTATTCTGATACATAATTGACAATTTTTTTAATAATTGTACCAGGGATCAAACTCACAACTTTGCACTTGCCAGGCAAGCACTTGTGCCACTGAGCTAAATTCCCAGCCCAAATAACCATTTTTAAGTGCACAGCTCAGTGGCATTAGGTACCTTCACATTGTCATTCAACTCTCTACCTTTGGAACTCTTTTCATCTTTCAGAACTGAAACGCTGTGCCTGGTAAATGCCAGCTCTCCACCCTGATACCTCCAGTCCCTGACAGCCACCATTCTTTTTCAATTTATTAATTTGAGTGCTACATGTAAGTGGGACCATAGAGTGTTTGTTCTTTTGTATTATGCTTATTTCAAGTAGCATAATGTTTTCAAGTAGAATGGCCTGACTTTTAGTTCCTCATCCTCCTTGCAAGTAGACAGAGTTTCAGTGTTATGATCCACTTTATGATGTGTTACTTACGTGGGGCATTTAGATCCACAGAATTGTTCCGGAAGACAAAGTCACAGTGCTGGGGAGGAGTCAAGGACGTTTTCAGACTTGCTGCTGTCATCCTGGGAGTGAATCAGATATACCGAGTTAGTTCATGCGAACAGATCTCCAAGGGACTTATGGGAAGTGAAATTAAGAGACTGATCTCACATTTTGAAGAATGCTTATGTACTTAAAATAACATGGCATTAGCTGAACACTCAGCAAGGTACAGATTCTAAACCAGTGTTTTGCTGTGAGCATTTGAAACAATTGTCCTTTCCAAATAACCAAATTCAGCAGCAAGTGTCCTGCTAACTCTCTGGCACCTTAGAGAGTTAGATGCACCAGAGTGTGTTTAACCTTTGTCCCAACATCCTTTCCTACTGGGGGTGTAGTATACTACTGTGGCTCAAAACTCTTGGTAATGTGTATTATGAAATGTGGTTATATTCTTGAGAGGGACCTCCATCTGCAGCCCCTAAAGACTGCTGTGAGACCACAGTAGAAATTTAAGTACAAGACTTCCTAAATTTCAAACTGGTGGGGTCATTGTATGAGCTTGCCCCTCTGGGGGGTGTAATTAGGGAATTTCATGCTTTTTTCTTTTTTTTTTTTTCTATAAGCTGAAAAGGGGGGTTTAAAATGGACCTACATAGTCTAACCTGTTCTTTTTTCTCACCAGCCAGACTGTTACCAGGGCATAGGTGCCTTCTGCTGTATCAGATTTGCCATGTACCTTGGTATTTTCAAAGATGAGAGGGGCTTTGAGGTTGTGTGACAAACTACGACTGTTTTCAGCATCTACAACAGCAGTCCTGCACCAAGAGCTCGTCCTCTCCCTGTTCCAGATACCAGCCCATGTAGAATCAAAGAATCCTTGCCTCTTGCCTTTCCAGCTCAGAGTAAGATTTCCAGGGACTGTCTGAAGAGGGAAAACAGTGAAATCTTCCAAAGTACTTAAAAGGATTGGATAAGGATTCTACTTTGACTCCTGTGTTCAGGAGCTGAACTGCGTTTGGTTTGGGTGTTCCAGAATCTATTTCCCCATGTATATTTTCTCTCAAAATGAAACATGTACTTGGTTATAAAGCCTAAAAAGAAAGTAAAAGAAGGTAGACCACTCACACTTGATCTTCCTTGCCCACCGCCTGCCTGACCCCTCTCTTTCATTCCTTTCTGGTAATTCCTAGTATTTGTCATGTTTCTTGAGTAACTTTACACAGGAGCTTTATCAGTGAAAATGATTACGCATTTTTATTATCTTTGTCCTTTGCACAAAAGTTTATATATTATAGAGTGTTTTATATTGGATTTTTTTTCTGTTAATGCATCTTAGGGACATTTTCATCTTAATATATAGAAGAGTCCTCATTTCTTTGCACAACTTGACTATTTTAGTGTGTAGATGTGTTATTGTCCCTAAGTATTTGTGATTCTAAATACCGCTGCGATCCCTCACACTGAGCTATCTGCAAGTATTTCTAGGGCAATGAAGAGGGGTGAATTCTCAGAAATGGATTCACTGAATCACAAGCTACTCACATTTGTATTTATGGTAAATATTACCAAGGTAGCTGCCCTAAATCTTTCTTTCCCCACAATTACACCAAGAGTTGGCATCTTTGGATGGATGGAAAATGTTCTTCTCGCCTACTTATTTTTATTTCTTAATATGCCTGAAGTTGAGAATACTTATATCTTTTTCCCTGAACTGTTTACCTACTTTTCTGTAGTTTGGTGGTGTTTTCATCATGAATTCTGGAAGTTCCCCAAATTTTCAAACATTTTGTCTACTTGAGAATAACCCTTTGTTATGTAAGCTTTCTTTTTGTACATTTATACCGTGTTTATATTCTGGTTTTGGTTTCTTTCACTGAGGTTCATTTTGTATATCATAAAATGTTACATCTTTTTTTTTTAAATGCCTAGATCTTTAAAGTGTCTTCTCCCTATCAGAAACTCATTCTTAGAAATTTCCAGTGGGAACTTCAATGGGCAACAGCTGCTCTGGTTTCTATCACGCCTGATTAGTTTTGCCTATGCTGAAGTTCACACACGTATATACTACTGTGGCTGTGTCCTCCTGTGTGAGGAAGAGGGGACCGGGCCTGTTTGATATGTGCTAAACAAACCTGAGGAATCAGGAAGAGTTTGGACATTCCTGGGAGTTGACAGTGGAAGAAAGAACAAGAAGGAACAAGAAGGAGTAGGAAAGAACAAGCTGGGGGCAGCTCAGCAGTGGGGAACTTGCCTTACATACATGAAGTCCTGAGTTCTATCTCAGAGAGAGAGACAGAGACAGAGACAGAGACAGAGAGACAGAGACAGAGATAGAGACACAGAGAGAGACAGAGAAAAAGAGAAACAGGGACAGAGACAGAGACAGAGACACAGAGATAGACAGAGACAGAGACACAGACACACAGAGACAGACAGAGGCAGACAGACAGAAGCGATAATGAGAATGTATTCCTAACACATGAAGAGAATAGACTCACCTCTTCTCAAACACTGCAGAAATATCAAATTCTTTAACTTTGCCACTTTCCAGCTGGTGCATGTTCTCTAGAAGACTTCTTTTATGGGTATTTCTAAACCTGTAACACACGGGAAAGATAAAAAGTACGTAACACATGAGCTTCACAAGCTTCGAAGGACTGTTCTCTCCCCTCCTAGGTGACAGTGGGGCATCTTTTGACTGCAGGCCCCATGATGGACGGAATACAGCACTGTACACTAAGCCTCTGTGTGTCCCCAGATATGACTTTCCCAGCGGCCGAGAGACTCCCAGAGGGGCAGAGGGCAGCACCGGGAGTGTGCATTACAGCGGCTGCCCCAACGCCACTCAATCTCCACGCAGGCCTGGGGATCCATCCAGAAGCGTGTCTCCTCCCCGATACCAGTCAGGCAGCCAGCTAAAGAGTCATAGGACTTACGCATAATTCCTTACAGTTTTTTGTATCACGGTCACCATCTGAGAATCCTGAAACCTAAATTCTCATGCGTCTCGCTTACAAAGTAAGAGACCCCAGGGGCTAACCAAGCCATTTACAGGACCTAATGGCAAGGCTGATATCTCAGAAGCTCAGGTATCAGATGTGCAGGTGCTGGAGTTGAAGCATACACGTGACCAGATAGATGCTTTCCCTTTCTTTAACAACTTGTTTGCAAGGAATCTCTGTCTATACTCAGGCATTTGTCATTCATCCACTTGTGTTTTCCTTAACTACATTTCTTGAGCTGCAGTTGTGAGCCAGAGCAAAAACAGGCATCGTCTCTGCTTCTCACAAATCCGGCTGCTAATGTGCACTGCCCAGCTCCACCCTGCACCCCTCTAGTAATGCTTCTCAGCCCTAGGAAAACAGGGCCTGAGCAGCACACAGAGGCCGTGCATGCTGGGTTCTATTCTCAGAAAGCTCCTAGCGCTGGGAGAGACAGGTAACAGTGAACAGATGAACAAGGCCAGAGGACACAGGGGAAACACTCGGTGTGCTGACCAAGTCAGGCAGAGGTAGGAGCTTGTTGATATCAGCAAAGCCTCCTCTAAGGAAGTGGCTGGAGGTGGGGTCTAAGGGAGGAGGAGTGAGGAGAAGTATGCCACACACAGAAGCAGCACACACACAGGCCTGCAGTGGGCAGAAGGTGGCGAGGCATGGGGGCACCGCCCGTGGCCCTGAGAAAGGTCTGGCCTTGCTCCTGAGAGGGCGCCCCCAGAGGCCTCCATCGGAGACAGCTCCCAGACTGCGGGGTTAGCCAGGGATGCCTTTGATCCAGGCAAGTAACACAAAAAATAAAATACAAGGGGATTTAGAACATTAGTAAGATTTGATGGTTTATGAGTTTTAGTCTGACTAAAATGAGAGATGATGGGAAGCAAAGAGAACATTGGGAGATTGGGAGAAAATAGGTCAATGGTCAAGTGCTAGAACAGAAAAGTCAGTGAACGCACTTCAAGATCATATTGTATAAAAAATTAGCAAGCCACAATTCTAAAGCACACCTGAGATTTTCTAGATGGCTCCTTAAAAAAGGAAGCTGTCATTCCACTCTCCCTGCCACAGAAAATCGATTTACCTATATTTTAACTTAAAGTCCACAGTGTGACTCTGTTTGCATTTTATTTATCTCTTGCAATTCTTCGATCAAAATAAACTAATGAAGAGCATACAAACACTTTAACACTTCACCATGCTCTTTTCACAGTTGATTACAGGCTCAGCTATTGTTAGACTTATCTGGGAAATAACAAAGCAAAAGAGAAGCAAAACAGTTGCAATATGGCTTAGGCCTTGGCAAAGAAATGTGAGAATATTTTAAAGGTTCAAAAGCTCATGCTCATTCATGATGGAAAGTTATGCCACATGCATGGTCATCTCTGGACACCTTCGGACACTACAACTCGAAGAAAGGACAAGGACGGTAAAGGTGAACATACTATAAGGTGCAGAAATAGTAGCACAAAACGTATTTGCTGTTCTTCTGTGCTGTGAAAAGAAATTTAAGAGAAAGTATAGACATTTTCTAACACCCGGGAATGTATCGCAAATAAATAATCAAATATGGTATATGCCATTTATTCTTTTCCACAGTATAAACTAAAGAACTAAATTACAGAGGCTTTGTGAAAAATAGATACTACATACAACAGTGGGACAGACAGCTGCACAGATAGATAATACTATATGGTAGGTATTACAGAAGCACTTCACATACGTTAACCAACTTAAGTAAAGTTTCGTGTGATAAAGTGTTGTCACTCAACATATAGATTCATAAATTAATGCTAGATTTTGGCAACTTGTAGTTTCTATGTGAAATAAGATAAGTGACAGTAAACCATACTAGTTTTCCATTACAATGTGTTTGGCATTTCCCAGGCTCAGAACCACATCTCAGTAAGAGTCACATACAGAAAGAGCTGGTTTGGAAATCAGCTGCTGCTGGGACTCAGAAAAATGAAACATCAGAAAAATGCCACTTTGGACCCTACAATGAGAGCAGCTGGGGAGAAGCAGATGCAGGAAAGGCTTCTCCTGAAGTTTCCTTGACAGACCAGCTCTCCTAGCAAGAAGCAGAATCCCGTTCAGATCCTAGCAAAATGTCGGTAACGTGCAAGATTAAGCTCATAGCACAAAAGAAAAGACTGAAAATCAAACACCACACCCCGTGCACCGTGGACTTTGTCCTGGGCCACTGTTTCTTTCCTTGGCTCATTGTCTGCCTTAAAAATCACTTGCTACCTTCTAAAACCGCCTGGAGTTCCTCACTTTTCCTGGCTCTGTGAAGGGGGTTAGTTAAGTCTCAGTGTAGCACTTCCTTGAGTTTTGTGTTTTGTTTGGAGGATGAGGCCTCAAATCCAGGGTCTTTACCCTGAGCTACATCCCCAGCCCTTTCTTATTTTAAGACAGGATCTCACTAAATTGTTGAATTGCCAGGCTAGGCTGGAATCTGGCTCCTCTTGCCTCAACCCCAGAGTGCTGGGATTACAGGCCTGCAATCACCCTGGGTGTGCTGTGGTAATCTGCCTAGTGTCAGTTCGGTGTAGCAGTCACCAGCCTTCAGAGGGAAAGCCTGAACTTTCTCCTGCTGGGCCAGAAGGACCTCTAGGATGACCTGAGTGTCCCTCAGGCCATGCTGTCTCCTCCCCACCACAGGGAGGTGCAGCCCAGAGGCGGCGGCAGGGAGCGAGCTCACAGTGGTAACTTTGGGGGCTGCATCAAATCCTTTGTGCAGTTTCTGAGGGGCCTTAGGATGGTACTTTTAGCAGAAGGTTCCAAAAGGCAGGGTCTGAAATCTCATCTGAAGAGGGAAGAACAACACCTGCCGCATCTAACTTCCAGGCCCTGGTAGTTTTCACGTGCGCATCTGCTTTCTTGGGTCTCCACATCCTTCCCTCCTCAGCAGCTGTACTTCCGCCCACAGCTGAGTAGGTTCTGGAATGGGAGAAATGATCATGTATTTCTCAGTAGCTCAAATACTACTCATTTCCAACAGCAGTGCTTCTTTAATCTCCTGCTGAAATTATATTTCATCTACATTACCAAATGAATTAGTATTTGTGGCCCTGATGTTAAAAAAACAAAACAAAACAAAAAAAACTTTTACTGACATTTATGTTTCTTTGAGAGTACGGTATGTGCCCTTACTAGCTCATAGTAATTTATTTATAATGGCGGCATTGCCATGTGCTAGAATTTATTAAATTCTAAAAATCTAAAGTTAAACATACCTTCAAAATTTTGATTCATCTTCATGGGCTAAATGACAGATTCTAGTACCTAGTCAATGACATTGTTCCTCAACAATTATTTCCAAAATTAACTTGAAGAGCTTTCAGATAGGATGTAGATTAGGATATAGTCAGGAATACTGAGGAAGAAAACACTACATGCTTTCAAAAGTTGAAATTTAGCAGTACATTAAAATCGCCCTGAGTCAAATACTTAATAGAAAGCTTTCTCTTCCCAGAAAGAGGAGATTTCAATTTCCTTCAATTTAATGCAAATGTTTTCTACCAAGAAATGGAGTATAAGCAGTATGACAAAAATTATATTCTAAACTGGTCACGGTGGCAGATGCCTGTAATCCCAGCACTTTAGGAGGCTGAGGCAGGAGGACCCTCAAGTTCCAGCCCAGCCTGGAGAACTTAGCAACTTAGCAAGGTCCTATCTCAAAAGCTTTTTAAAAGACTGGCAATGTAGCTCAGTGTGAAGGTCCTGGGTTCAGTTCTCAGTAATGCATTCACACACACACACACACACACACACACACACTATATATATATATATATATATATATATATATATATATATAATATATTACATACAATATATAATTATATATAATTTTTATATAACAAAAAATAGCTTGAAATAGGATCAATATATGTTTAATATACAAATGTAAGGATTTGCAGATGAAATGCTTCTTATTAAAGGGGCGTCTTCTGTGTTTTCCAGTCCCACATAAACTGCTTCCCCAGCAGCCCTGGCTGCCAAGAGTAATTTGGTATTGGGTCAAGGTCTTTTGAGCTTTGAAGTCTTCAGCACACAGATGGAAGGCATCTAAATAATGGGAAATGGTTTATTTGGAGAGGGTTTTGGGTGGGGTCTTGGTTGGTTTTTGAGGTGCAGGGATGAAACTTAGGGTCTTGTTAATGCTAGGCAAGTGTCCTGCTACTGAGTTACACCCCCAGGCCTCTTTGGGTAGTTTTTGATTGTGAGTGTTTTTATAGAAGAAAATCCAGATCTATTAATACAAAGCTGAATCCATAAGTGTCCATTAAATTAGGAAGATTTCCTCCCTAAATGGTAAAATTTATGAAACAGAAAAATTTTGAGGGCAGAAATGTTTACTTTTCTTTACCTGGGATAGAACTCACAACCTTGCACCTGCCAGGCAGGGGCTTAGGCCACTGAGCTAAATCCCTGGCCCTATTCTTTGAGACAGGGTCTCACTATGCAGTTCAGGCTGGCCTTGAACTCACTTTGTAGCCCACACTGGTCTCGAACTCACAACCATCCTCCTACTTCAGCCTCCCAAGTGCTGGAATTAAAGGCATGTGCCACCACACCCAGCTAGAAATATTTACTTCTCAAAAAAGGGCACAATTTCAAACAGGAAGATACAGGATTCCAGGAATTGTAAACTTGGAGGCACTCATTTTATCTCATCCCTGAAGACTGCATTTACATTGCAGTGGGTTGGAACCCAGAATCCTCCCCTTTATCTCCTGCAGAGCTGGTAGAGAAGTTTCCTTCCTATCTCATTAGGGGAGAAGTGAGAGCTGCCCTGTTCAACACAAACTCCAAGGCTCACGTCTTTGGCTTCTTCTCTGGCCGCACAACCGAGCATTGCAGGCTGGTCCATCCAACCCTCACTGTGCTGCCCACAAAGCGGAAGTTTCCAGATAGGAGGCCCAGTGAGGCTGTTGCCGTGGGTAAGAGTAGTTCACCTCTGTCTCAGACAGCTCAAGCCTTCTTTCAGGATGATACAGATAAATGTAGACATCACAAACTTCTCATAGCTGCTTTCAATGGAGAATTTAATGCAGATATGAAAAGTTCTTCAAGAAGCTTCTCAAACTCTTAGGCAAGATAAATTGATGAAAGATCTCTCTCTCACACACACATACACACACATACACACACACACACACACACACGAACACTTAAGAGGGAGAAGCAAGAGGAGGAGGATGCTGCATAGGAGGGCAGGAAAGAAAGCCTGATACATTTCAGGGGTGAATTGGGAAAGATTCAGTTATCCACTTTGGCTTCTCCAAGTAACTGTGTTCCCTGATAGAGAGCAAAAGTAAAGAAGAACTAGAAGGTGAAAAGCAAAATTAATATTACCCCTTCTCGTATATGCTTTTCTTTGTTCATGAATCAGTTTGAAATGTGTAATGTTTGTAAGATCTGCTGTTCATGCTACAGAATATGTTCAATAATTCATATTATAAATACATTGTTCTTATTTTTAAACCTTGTAATTTCTCAAGTCCTTTAACATTAGAGATTTCAGGTCTTTTTAACATCTTTAAAATTTTTTTCTTGCTGAATTTGGTTTTTAAAAAATTGAGATTCAGTAACCTAATATTTACGTATTTGTGATAACTGTGTCTGAGACAGTCCCACTGTAATTTTTTGAAAAAGTAAAGAATGCTTTTTTGCTGAATATTCCCTTCCATTGTTCTTTTTAATCTGTGATCCTTTCATGCCAAGTTTTGGCTCCTATAAAGTAGATAACAGTGATATAAGTCACACTTGCAGAGAGTGAAGAAATGGACCTGCTTTCGGGAAAAGAGAAAAGAGCATAAATAGGAAATTTCATTTACTCTCCCACACATTTTGATTCTCTATTTTTTTTCCTTCTAAATAAATTCCCGGTAATTCTTTAAGGATTAAAAAAGTAAAATAAAAAATAAAGCAGAAAACATTTAGTTTCTTTATAAAAAAAAATCCATGGCATTTAGTATTCACCAAGTAGCTCTTGGTTTGATTAGAAGACATAGGTGTAATTGGAAAATGATAGGTAAGCACAGCAATGTATTTTTGGTTATCGCTTCAGTTTTTAACTTACGATTTCCACACTATATCTTTAATCAGGCATGTAGTAGGGACTATGAAAAAACCCAGCCAGAAGTATGGACAAACCAGGATCATACCGGCCTGCAAGTAAACAAAGAATAATTAAAGAACATTCTTTCAGTTTTTCAGTATTAAGTACCAGCATAGCTTTCTATTTCCTCCCCTCTATTTCCTCAAAACAGGAGGTGTCAGATAAGATACGGAGACAGTATGAAACTAAAACCACTAAATCAATACAGGTACACATGCCCACCAATACTATTAGCTAATTTAACAGCATATTCTACAATCGAATAGACAATTTGATCAAGTAGGCTTCCATTCCAGGAACGCAAGGGTGGTTCACTATTATATAAGTTAGCAGTGCCACTTTAACTGCTAGACATTGTGTTTTAAACAATTGTGCCATTATACTCTCCTAAGAGAATTCACTCTTGCCTTTGCCTAGCACATTAATTGGTGGCTGGTCATTTTCCATCAGGGACAGTACTGATTTGAGACTGGGTAAGCCTCCCTCTACCACCAGTTTTCCCTTAGCCCTCCGGGGTTATGTTTTGACTGAATGCCTAGTGTGTTCTTTGATTCTACACGACTGGTAGGTCTCAAACTCTATTTGTCTCCTGACTCTGCTTGGTACTCTGTTCTTTAGAGACTTCCTTCTGTTTTAGCTGCCTACCTCATCCTGTCTCAGTCTACTGAACGAACTGAGGGGAAAATAGACTGAGTGCACGAACCACCCCCCGATTATCTGCCAAAACTTCTGTGTGATGTCTGACTCTGTCATGTTGGTAACTGCATTTCTTTGTGAATTTTTCCATGTATACAGATTTATTAATTTGTTACATACAGTTGTTAATAATATCCTTTTATAATATTTATCATGCTTATATTAATTTGAGTCAGCCAGGAAGAAGACACCAAAAAGGTTTACATGAGCAAGAGACTCATTGGGAGAGGGAGGAGAAGGCAAAGGAGACCTTCAGACCCTGCTGCCCATCTGACATGCATGGAAGGAGAATGGGCTGGAAGAAGGCGGGTGTAGGAGGAATCTGGGGTCATAGCACAGGACCAAGAAAAGCTTAGTTCTTCTGATGGGGAGTCCTCCCTCGAAGTCACCCAGTAGAGGAGAAGTTGGTTTCACTAGAAAAGACTAGCATTAGTACCAGAACAGCCCGTGGGGAGGAAGGCTTTGCTGTGGACAAAGGGGTAACTCCAGAGGGGTAGGAGCTCGGACGAACTCAGTTGTGTACCTGAGGGCTGGCACAGCATCTGATGCTGGTAATGATGTTCTCTCTCTCTCTCTCTGTCTCTCTCTCTGTCTCTCTCTCTCTCTCTCTCTCTGTCTCTCTCTCTTTCAGTAGTCTTGTTACTGATTTTATTAAACTTTTCAAGGAATCAACTGTGGTATTTATTGATTTTCTCCGTTTGCTATTGTTTCCCATTTCATTGATCTCTTGCCATTATTTCCTGTTTCTAGTTTTCTTAAATTTGATTGTTTTTTTTTTTTTTTTTTTTTTTTTTTTTTTTTTTTTTTTTTTTTTTTTTTTTTTTTTTTTTTTTTTTTTTTTTTTTTTTTTTTTTTTTTTTTTTTTTTTTTTTTTTTTTTTTTTGTCTATGTACTTGAGCCTAGAAGTTTAAGTCATTGATGTTTTTTTTCAGGCAGTCTTCTAATGCATACATTTAAGACTCTAATTTTTCCATATAATAAATGGTTTATCACGATACTTCAAGTTGATTCTGTTTGGTTCTTTGTCAAATGTACTTGTTTCTTCTCTTTCAGTGTCCTGTTACATTTTCATCTTTTTTTTCACTTTTAAAAATTATTTTAATTATTATTTTTCAGATTGCTCTTAAATTTCTAGTTCTTGTGAAACATATTTTTCTATTGTGCATTATGTTTTGAGTATCTGAAGAACACTCATATCCTCAGAAGATGTGCTTTCCTCTGTGGGAGTGAACTGTGTCTGGATAAGGAAAACCCCTATGAATGGTTCAGTTTTGGGCAAAGTCCAAGAAATTTCACCAAAACTTAGGTGCATTTTGGTGGTATTATATTTGCTTGAGGTTCCTGTTGTTCAAGTATTCATGTGGTAAAGCTTAGGGAAAGGTGTTTTTATTCAGCATGTATTTTTAGTATGTATGCTCATTTTCATTCACACTTATGTTACTGGAAATTCAGCATGCATATGTAATAAGGACCAAGTCTAGGATAAGGACTAGTCAGAGAAGTCAGATAAGAACCATCAAGACAATTCCAAAATTCCTAATGTGATAGGGAGGTGAAGAAGTGAATAAATAGAATAATGAGAGACAGAGAGAGAGAGAGACAGAGAGAGAGAGAGAGAGAGAGAGAGAGTGATTCAGTTCTCCCTGGATTTGACTATGTGATTAATTTTAATTTCTGCAAAGTCAATTTTAGAAAACTGATAAATCCAATAACCAGATTTTAGTGGTTCATATAAAAACAGAACTTGGTTTAGGTAAACATAGGAAGTATGGACAGAAGGCAGACTGTTCAAAAAATATTTACTAGAAAGTAAGGAGAGCAATCAGATGTAGGCAGAAATAAAGCACATTTTTATTTCAGCTATTTATTTTTGGATTGGAAACACCTGATAAGACATCAATAGAGAGACATTATTTAAGCCCAGTATTCTCTTGCTCTAACTGCTCATCCCTTCAGCACCTACATATATAAGTTTATCATTTCTACCCTATCCACATCTTGAAAAAGGTCAACAGGTATAGAGTAGTAGAACAATTTCCCCTCATAGTCTGGATCAATCACTCCACCAACAGTGTAATTCCCTTTTTAGCCTATTGACTCAAAAGCATGAGGAGCCCAAAATGACCATGGGGAAGTTCAATGAAATCACTGTTGTGCCTCTTGGTAGAGTTTTTTCTTCCTCTGGAACTAAGAAACCTAGGCCAGCAGAGCATAAGGTCACAGGAATAGAAAGCAAAAACTTTACAAGTGGGTCACTAAGTACCATCCCCACTTCCACCTCTTAATTTCTAGAGACATGAATCCTGGCCATGCAAGACACAGCATCATATACTGGATGCTGATTCAGAGGACACATAGCTTTCTGGAGACCCATATCCTAACTCTGCAACTTCAGAATCTCATTCCATTGCTCTGTCAACCAGCCACGTCTAGATGATGGGAAGACCAGTGAGTTCCATGAGCAGGAGCCCACTGCCACACTTCTTTGCTAATGAAGTGCCTTGGTCAGAGTAACGCTGGTGGAATACCATGAAGGTGGGTGAGGCATTTTGCAAGTCTGCGAATGGTAGTTTTGGCAGAAGCATTACACACAAGGAAGGCAAATCCATACTCTGAATAAGTATCTACACCAATAAAGACAAAGTGTTCCTTTCATGATGGAAATGGTCCAGTACAATCAGCCAGCCACCAAGTCACAGGCTGATCATTCTGAGGTATGGTTGCCATATCAGGGCTGAACATTGGTCTCTGCTGTTTGAGACTGGGTACTCAGCAGAGGCTGTAGCCAGCTCAACCTTTGTGAGTGGAAATCTATATTGCTGAACCCATGCGTAACTTCTATCTCTGCCACTGTGGCCACTTTGTTCATGAGCTCATTAGGCAATGATTGAGGAAAGACATTAACTGCTATCCACAGAACTGGTCATCCTACCTGCTTGATTATTGAAGTCCTACTCTGTTGAGGTCACCTTTTGTTGAGCATTTGTGTAGGACACAAATATCTTCATATTCTTTGTCTATATGGAAAGGTCTATCCACATACCTTTTCCCCAATCATCTTTTTCAGTTATATTGCTTCCAAGTCCCTGACTATCCAGCCAGACCACATTGGTTACAGCCCATGAATTGGTGTATAGTTGCATATCTGGCCATTTTTTTCTACCAATAAAAATGTAAAATTAAGTATACTCCCCAAAGTTCTCCATACTGTGAACATTTTCCTTCATCACTATCCTTCAATGATGTCCCAGAAAAAAAGGCATAGTGCTTCAGCAGTCCACTTTCAACCGGAGCCTGCACAACATGCAGAACCATCTGTAAACCATTTCCTCGTCTTCTCTTCCTCTGTCAACAAATCATAGCATATACCCCATAAGGCCACAGGTGCATGCTGCAGGATGAAAGACAGTACAGCATGACTTGAAACAATGGGCATTTGGGCCACTACTTCATGTAACTTACTTCTGCCTTTAAGACCTGTTCAGGCCTGACTGTGTGTGTGTATCACTTCCATTTGATGATGAATTATTGCTGTGCATGTCCAAATTTATGATATGTTGCATCAGGTAGCATCCAGTTAATGATGGGCAACTTAGGTTATGTCGTAGCCTGGTGTCCCATGGTCAAGAATTCGGTTTCTACTAAGGTCCTGTGGCAGGCAAGAAGTTATTTCTCAGAAGGACAGTAGCTGTCTACAGATAATGGCAGAGACTTTCTTCAAAACTCTAAGGGCCTCTGCTGTGTTTTACCTACATGGGACTGCCAGAGACTCTGAACATATCCCTGTCCGCCACTGATACCTTGGCTTCATTCCCATAGCTTCATGCACTGCCCTCTCAGGTTCATGTACTGCTCCTTGCCTGGCCTCCTTTGAAAATGTCCCTAACACCACAACTCTTACCTTATATCTGCCAGTAAAAACAGCATAATGTCAACAATGCCAAGGTCTGTTGTCAGTGAAAGCAGTAGCCAGACCCCCTTGGACCATGCCTATAGTGACTCTGAGCGCCTCCATAGCTGGGTACAGTGAACTGAACCTTGGAGAACCAATTTTCAGAAGGCTTTTCTTGAGCAGAAGTCCCAGGGACTCTCTACTCAAATGAAAGGTTTACATATTTGCCTCCTTGATTCTGTGTTGAGTGGGAGCTTGCTGAGATGCACTCAAGGCATTGTCTTATCCCAGTACAGACTGTTAGACTTCTTTTTAGTGATACGGATCACTTCAGCAGTCACACCACCTTTGACCCTAGATTTACACATGATTCTTTCCAAACCAAAATGAGTTTTAAAAAAATGTAAGGATTCTTGGACAACCCTTGAAGAACAAATTTAATACCCATAAGTCTAGAGAGGGTGAGGAAGTACAGACTAATGGCACACAAAACCTATTCACAGAAATTATAGCAGAGAAGTCCCCAAATCTGGGAGAGAAAATGGACATACAGCTACTAGAGGCATTTAGAACCCCCAATAGACATGACTATGAAATAATTTCTCCACAAAATATAGTCAAATTGCCAAAATTTTAGAACAAAGAAAGAATATTAGAAGTTGTTAGAGAGAAATGTCAAATCACATATAATGGCAAACCCATAAAAATTAGAACAGATTTCACAACAGAAACTCTGAAGTTCAAGGGGGCTTGAAAAGATGTATTTCAAGTACTAAAAGAAAAGAATTGTCAGCCTAGATTACTATACCCTACAAGGCTACCCTTCAAGCTCACATGAAAAATAAAGACCTTCTAGATATGTATAAACTAAAGAAATTCATAACCACTAAGCCAGCATTGCAGAAAATATTCAAGGGAAACCTAAACACAGAGAAAAAGCCAATCACATGCATGAGATCAGGAGAAAAAATAAATCTCATTGGAAGAGTAGATAAATGAATCAGGATCAGGAATGAATTGAACACTGGAAAAACAACAAAGTGATAGGAATCAGTACAACCTTTGAACTATAACATTTAATGTAAATGATCTTATTCAATTAAAAGAGACAGGCTGATTGGATAAAAAAAAAAGACTCAACTATATATGTCCTACAAGAAACACACCTCACTTGTAAGGATGTACACAGACTGAAAATGAAAGAATGGACAATAAAGAGAATGGAGTCTGAAAGCAAGCAGGAGTAGCTCTCCTTACATCTGACAAAGTAGATTTCAAGCTAAAATTGTTCAGACGAGGTAAAGAAGACCACTAGACATTAGTAAACAAAACAATTCACCAAGAAGTGATAACAATTATTATATATGCACCAAACAGTACACCTAATTTAAACAAGCACTATAATTTCTTCAGATTCATAGAAGCCATATGTGACAAACCCACAGCCAATATCATAATGAATAGGGGAAAACTGAAAACACTTTATCCAAAATCAGGAATTTTAGAAAAAAAATGAGGATGTCCACTTTAGCCAGGGAAATTAAAGTAAGGAGGAAATTAAAGTAATACAAGCAGGAAAGGAAAAAGTTGAATTATCACTATTGGCAGGTGATAAAATCTTTTACATAGAAGATCTTTAAAATTCCACCAGAAAATTCTTAGATCTGGAAAACAAATTCAGCAAAGTGGTAGCATACAAAATTAGCACACATACACACACACAAATCAGTAGCTCTCCTACACACCCATAATGAGCCCACTGAAAAAAAAATTAGGAAAACAAGTCCATTCATAGTAGCTTAACACAACATAAAATACATAGGAATCAACCTAATCAAGAAAATGAATGCTTTTTGTAATGGAAATTACAGAACATTGAAGAACGAAATCAAAGAGGACAGTAGAAAATGAAAAGATCTGCCTTGTTCATGGGTCATCAGAAATAATACTGTTAAAGTGGCCACATTCCCCAAACTCAGTGTGATCTCTATTCAAATGCCAACAGCATTGTTCTCAGAACTAGAAAAGTAATCCTAAAATTCATATGGAGGCACAATACACCCAGAATAGCCAAAGCAATCCTAAACATGAACAACAAAGCTGGGTACATCAAATTACCCAACTTCAAATTACATTACAAAGACATAGTAACAAAAACCACGTGACACTGGCACAAAAGCAGACATGTAGAACGATAAAAAGACAGAAGACACAAAAACAACCATGCATCTACAGCCATCTGATTTTTCACAGAGAAGCCAAAAGCATACTGGAGAAAGGACAGCTTCTTCAACAAAATGGTGCTGGGAAAAGTGGATATTCACCTGCAGAAGAATGAAAGTAGATACCCATTGATAGGGCTCTCCGCGCAAGGGCCTGCTCAGTCATCATGGCACAAGTCCAAAGTTACAAAAACTACAAAAGGCATCTTATTAGTGTTCTTCCTCCCAGAACACCCTTCCTGTTCTTCCCACATGACAAAGATTCCCCAGTCCCCCACTAACACGTAACACTAATCCATCAAAGTCAGCTAACCAAAACTCCTCCCTAAGAAGAATACATATAAGCCCAAACCCGTCCTTCATCTGCGGAGAGCCAGCGCGTCCTCTGTGGTGACTCTCCCATGCCTGCATTAAAGCTTCTTATTCTTCGTCTCACTCTCTTTTTCTCTGTGCTGCAATAGACTGAGTGCCAAACAAAACAAAACAAAACAAAACAAAACAAAACAACAAAAACTCAGCCACCTAGCTCTCACCCTGTACTAAAATCAAATAAAGATGGATCAAAGACCTCAATATAAGAACAAAAAATGTTGCAATTGCCTGAAAAAAACTTAGGGACACACTTGAAGCCATAGGCATAGGCAAATATTTCCTGAATAGAACCAAGTCACAGGAAATAACGTCAAGAATCAACGAATAGGGCCGGGGATACAGCTTAGTGGCGCAGCACCTGCCTGACAAGCACAAGGTCCTGTGTTTAATTCCTGGTACAAAAAAACAAACAACAACAACAAAAACCTCAACAAACAATTGCATCAAGATATCGACAAATAGATTGGCATTTTAAAAACTTCTACATAGAAAAGAAAACAGCACGGTAAAGGCAACCTGCAGATTGGGAGAAAATCTTTCCTCACCACTCTTCTGATAGAGGATTAATATCTAGAGTATATAAAGAACCCAAAATATTAATCTCCAAAAAGCAAATAACTCACTCAGCAAATGGTAAGATGAACTGAACAGACAAATCTCAAAGAAGTACAAACAGCTAACAAGCATATGAAAAAATGTTTGATCTTTTTAGCCATCAGGGAAATGCAAATCAAACTGCATTTGACACTCACCCTCCAGCCAGCAGTGGGCAGAAGGCTACTTCCACGGCTCCACACAGACTGGCAGACCCAGAAGCAGTACAGGAGGGGAAAAGGTAGTTGCCAATTAGGCCTGTGGCCTATCAAGGAGAGACAGTAGCAGTAATATCAACATCCAGAGAATCAACCGTGTATTGATATATAATTTAAGACTTATTTAAAAGTGCTCTATTATTTCACTAACTCGAAACAAGAAAGGAACAGTAATAAAATGGAGAATAGGTTTTTAAAAAAGAGAAAGCAAACATAAATATTAATGATAATATTTATAGACAAGAAAAGAAAGGGAAGGAGAAGAGATGTGAGAGAAGGAAGGAAAGAAAGAAAAGATAGGGAGATTAAATTTAACTAATGGGTTAACAGAAACACAGCATTAGAAAGCCCTATGAAACAACCCTTGATGTGGGAAAACATGACAAAATAAGCTAGAATGATATAGAAGCAAAACTAATACACACACACTCTAGTTTCCTCCTTGTGGGAGTATTTATAATGGATAAACGCTTTGTCTTTCGGTCTCCAGGACACAATGGCCCCTTCTCTCCAGGAAGCCAGTGTGGACTGTCCCTAGGCATTAGGTTGGGTGACAGAAAAACTAAACTTTGAGGATAAGGGGAGTTGCCCCAACGGGTAGATCTCATGAGACTGGACTCCAGGCTGGAACCATCTTTGCATGAAACCCAGCTCGCAGCAAACACAATAATCCAGTCAGAGGGAAATGCAAAATTAGTTAATTAAAATAATAAATAGATTTTAAAAAGGGAGGACCAGGAAGTAAAACAATGGTAGCCAGTAGGTTGTGACAGAAGAGCTCTGCTGCATGGGGTTTCATGACGGGGAGAGGGAGGCTAAGCATAAAGCCAGGTGCTCAGAGCTCCTCATCCCAGCACAGACCCTGTGTCCTGGGCTGCCTCTTCCCCGCTTGCAGATGTTCAGCAGAGATGCAGCAGTGTGCAGACAGTGGCCATCCACACCTCCAAGACCACGGTCTGGTCACCCCCTGAACTTTGACCCATAATCCAGTCCGACCCAAGGACTACGTGAGGGAGAAGTTTGGTGAAGAACTCAAATGTTTCCTGCATCCTCAGTCCTAGGTGTGGAAAAAATGAAGGTATTGAGTGTGTTCTAAGATGGCTCTCCAACCAGACATTAAATCTACAGAAACAACGCGAAGTATACTCCCATTCCTCTTCAGTTGCCTGAACTCCCCTTTCTGCTCAGTCTGTGTATCTGTCCTCCGGCAAAGAATGCTGAGGTTTCCTCTTACCTCCCAGCAGGGAGGAGTTTGCCTTTCCTTCAGTGTTTGTGTGCGTTACCCCTGTTACTTTGCTTATCTTTCTAAATAACAGTGGTTCTGGGTTTTATCCAGTTGCTTACTCATTCAGGTTGCAATCTAGAGATCTGCAGTGTTTTCTCTATCTCCTCATAGAGCCATGCACCTATTGATACAGACAAGTATCCCAGAGCGGGCTGTCAGTGCTGCCTGCCTCTAGTCCACCATGATAGAATATCCCTTATTTCTCTAGATTTGAGTATAAGGAACAATAAATACCCTTTACACTTTGGATCAAGAAACAGGCAGCTCTAGTCCAGAATAACTCAATGTTTCTTTCAATGGAGAATGACTTTCCTCTAGTGGTATACATTGATAGATACATTGATGACACATTTTTCAAAGGGATAGTTTAATTTGCTTTTCTATCCTTTTCATTGATGATCCAATAAACAGAATAATACTTCACTTGATATTTAAATAAAACAAAAAGCTCCATATTGTTTCATTTCGAAACTCATCTTAGGCTTAAGACACTAAGGGATAAGAGAAGAGCTCCAGTGTGCGATTGGTCAGCACACAGTACTTACACCAGAATACACAGAAACATCAAATAATAAAGTCTTATTTAATGTAAGATGCATGATAAATATTCTTGACTAAAATGGTAATGAAAGCTGGGCACAGTGGCACACAACTTAATCCCAGCACTCGGGAGGTTGAGGCAGAAGGATTGACATGAGTTCGAAGCCAGTCTGGCCTACAGAGTGAGTTCAAGGCCAGCCTGAACCATATAGTGAAATCTTGCCTTAAAAAAAGACATAAATAAATAAACAAAATGGGAACAAAATTAGCTTATCACCATTCCCTTACTATAATGCTTATTCTACTGCATTTATGAATTAATCTGTATTTTAAAATTTTTTATTATTTTAGCAACTTTATCAACATATAATTGACATACAATAAACTGCACATATTTAAAGTAATAATTTGACATGTTTTGATGTATTATACTGTATTGGTCAATTTTCTGTTGGTAATAACACAATACATGAAACTGGGTAAATTATAAAGAAAAGAGGTTTCTTTTGTTTCATGCTTCTGGAGGAAAAGATTAAATGATAGACTTTCTTGTTGGCAGAGTTCTGAGAAAATACAGGGTATAACACGGCAAGAGACAAGGATTGTGCGTGTATGTGTACCTCCTAGTCTGTCTCCCTCTTCTAAAACCACCAGGAATGAACCACAAGGCCCTGTGATAACTAACCCAGTCACCTCCCAAAGGTCCTGACTCTGAACACCACCATAGGATTAAGTTTGCATCCTCTTAATACCTCATGGAAGGGATTCAAATTTTAACAATGAATCTTGGGGGGCACTCTCAAACTGTGTCCAAACCATAGCACATACCCATGAAGTCATTACCATAGCCAGGGATATATACCTACCACCTACCACCCCCATTTCTTATTCGACAGTGTTAGCCCTCTTTACTGCCCCATCTGTAGAATTTTAACTGTTTTTTTCCTAGTTTACTTCTTCCAGCATAGTCATTGTGATCTATACCCATGTTGTTATATATGTGAATAGTTTATTTCTTTTTGTTGCTAAATAACTTTTAATGTTTTGAAATACCATGATTTATTTATCCATTCACTTACTACAGGCATTTAAATTATTTCAGGTTTTCAGCTATTACAAATAGAACTGCTAACGTACAGATCTTTTTGTGGATATATAGTTCCATTCATTCTGAGCATGGTAAGGAGTGGAATGATAAGGCACCATGGTAGGTGCATGCAACTTTTACCAAACTGACACTGCTTTCAACACAAGTTGTGTCCTTTTACATTGCTACCCATTGTTACCAGAGTTCCAGTTGCTCCTCATCCTTGCCAAGATTTGCATGGTATTATTTTTATAATTTTAGCCATCTAAGTAGTTCTATACTGATGTCCCATTTTGGTAACTTTAACTCATATTACCTAATAAACAATGACATTAGATATCTTCTCCATGCGTACTTTTGGATGAGCCATCAATTCAGATATTTTGCATTCTGTATTTTTCCTTTTCTTCTGAGTTTGAGTTTCATTTGCTCTTCTTTTGCTGATTTCATAACAGAAAGTTGAGGCTGTTGCATTGCAGATGTTCTCTGTAGATATCAGTATAGCACTAAAACTCCTCCTGCTTTCAAGAATCATAGACAATCTTTGAATATTATCTCCGCTGACTTCTTGCCAATGCCTTCAAATAATTCTTCAATTATATTTTGTTCAGTTTTTACAGCTATCTTTGTCAGGCTGTTTCAATACCAGACACTTGGTCATGGCTGAAGCAGGAATTACTTCCCAATTTCTATTCACTGAACATCGAGCTGCCTCTGGCCTAGTGGTACAGGGAATGTCTTGGTTACTTTTCTCTTGTTGTTGCGACAAAATACCTGACGCCCAAAGTGAAGCAAGGAAAGGTTTATTTAGCTTACAGCGTTTGGAGGTTTCAGTCCATATTCAGCTGACTCCAAGGCAGGGTGGCGCAAAAGTCAGGGTGGCCGCAAATGACAAGAGTGAAAGGGTAAAAGGGGCTAAACAGGCCTCCTTTCCTCCCTTATACTGTACTCCAGCTCCACCCCTGGGCGGGTGCAGCACTCACACCACCAGTTCCAGCGCCAGACAGCAAACCAGTCACAAATGCTAGATTTAGCCACCTCCGTGATTTCATGAGGCGTGGGGGGCCATCTGAACACAAATCATAACAGGGAACATCTTCCTTTTCCACAGAGCAAAGCAGGGAGTGTGAGGAGGGATGGCTGTGTGGTCAGAAGACTCTGTGGACTGAGCTGGCCAAACTTGTACTTGGATTTCTTCATCTAGTATCTACCTGGATTTGCACTAAAGTTACCTCTAATTCCTGTGTAGTGGAATTCTGTGACCCATTTTGTAGGTATAGAGGGTCTAATCCCCTACAACAAGTATAAACAAAGTTGAATTAAAAACATAGAAATCAACGTAAAATTTAGGAATGCATAGACACTGTGGTTGATGTTAGTGAAATAACAGCTTCTATGCAACTATAAAATATTTAGATGCTCATACCACGTATTCTATTTCAAACACTAGGAGTGGCCAATCTACTTCTTGAGCAGTTTGAATAATAATGTTATGACTTAATATATATGGGTTAGTAGGTACCAAAGTAATTTGAGAACACAGCACATTAATGTGAAAAATATAACAAAAGATACAAATTTAGGGGCCAGTGATTGATGGAGTAAGTTTGAAGTGACAAGGTTTTAGATGAAACAGTCTCATTAATAACCAAACAAGAATTGGGTTGGACCAACAATTACTTCTTATTGCACTCATTCTTATCTTTTCTTGTTGATGAATGTTTTAGTTACTTTCTAGCTGCTGGAGCAAACTACTCAACATTCACAAGTTAAAGGAGGAAAGGTTTATTTTAGCTCACAGTATGTAGAGGTTTCAGTCCATAGTGAGCTGATTCCAAGACAGAGTGGCATGGCAGAGGGGCACTGCAGAGGGGAAACAGTCCGTGGCAGGGTAGGCAGGTGGCAGCAAGCTGCAAGCTGCAAGAAGCAAGCCTTCCAGACTTTTATCCCATCGAGGTTGCAAGCCTATTGAATTGTGACACCCACACCCAGGGTGGACCACAACCAGAACTATGCTAAACCAATCAATGGGATAATTTAGTTATCTCAATTCCTGTTCATATACCTTAGATCCAGCCACCTCCGAAAAGCCCCACCTATGAGTGCTTCAGGAGGATACAAGCCATAACAATGAACATCAGTTTTCATTAAGAATGTAAAGATACTCCCTGTTGGTAGAACTAACCTGTCCTGCCATTTCAGAAGCAATAGGGATGGTGGGCCAGAAGTAAGAGTAAATTGTGAAGAACACCAACCAGATGATTATACTTCCCCAGATTGCCAGATGACTAAACTGCAGAAAGAAAAATATCACAGAAACACTTCAGTTTCTTCTATCTAAAAGGAAAAAAAATATTTACCTCTATCAAAATATTTAACAAAATACATTTGTCCAGGTCAAATCTTTTCATACAAAGATATTTATAATCTTTCAACTACTTGATATCTGAGATTTTCTTTCCAACATCTCTCTTAGAATAGTTTCTTGTGGATGCAAGAAATCATTGTTTAAAATATCTTAACAGTATTTTGGTATTTTGGTCACCCAAGCCAAGTACACTGAGCATCTTCAATGAAATGTCGACTCTCATTCAGAAATGGTCCATACAGTTGATGGAGTATGCAATGAGAGTGCTTCTGCCCACTTATTAATACCAATCTTTCTGAGGAAAAATAAAGTTTGAACAGAAATAACTAAGAGAAATAAAGATTTAACCAAGTCACAATTGTCCTATATAAGTAGTTCTTAGACCATGACGGGAATCGGGACTCTTATGAAGCTGATAAAGCTATGCCTGTGAGCCTGATGGCGACATTTGACTGACAGATCACTGCTCATGTCCCGGTGAAGATCCTTGTGCCCAATTCTGTAATGCTAAATACTAAGAGAAGGAGACCCTTCTGCTGATCTGGTGTGTTGCTTTTTGTTAGCTCAGGACATTAGCAGAGGGGAATAGTGAAAAAATGCCCAGGAGCCCCATGCTGTAAACTTTTGTATGTGCTGGGCACAGCTTTTAAATTATTACATGCAATAAGGCAATTAGCTAACCTAGATGATTCTATAGGTCTTTAGTGTTTTTATCCTGTTCGGTACTTCAGTATGTCTGAACAACAAATATAAGGAGGGGGAAACCAATCTGCTATTTCTCAAAGTATGTGTTAACCCTCATGAGAGGTGGAGGACAGGAGCATGGGCCAGTGTGAGCTATAAAACATATCTCTGGTTTTTGCTAGGTCTGCTTCGGACTTAAATAAATAAATAAATATTTGTTTATCAATAAATAAACATGATTCACTAAATGCACTGTAAGTAATCCTGGATGTAAGAAATATTATTAGAGAGCATTTAATAAATAAACGTAGAAATAAAATAACTTGCATCATATTAACATAGTATAAAACCACACTTATGATTTGAATGTCTTATGAGTTGTTATTAAAATGTTTTGGTTTGGAACTGAGTATTGATGTCCATTTGATAAGACTGTAGCATGCAGAACACTAAATTGATTGCATCAGAGGACAAATATCTCTTTAAGGATGACAAATTAATAATACAAATTTAGTGCTTCTCATAAACTTTTTTTTTCAAGGCTGGGAGTCAAACCCAAGGGTCTCAAGGATGCTAAGCCAGTGCTCTACCACTGACCTGCAACCCCAGCCTCTTTCATGAATTTTTTGAGTGCTAATTGAAAGAAAACTCATTCACAGATGTTCATGTATGTTTGCATGTATATATATATATATATACATGTACATCTATATTCACTTAAATTATTGATAAATTTATTAAAAAATTCTGCTTAACTGATTGATTGGAAGTTCTATTTTTAATAATAATCTAAGAAAATTATTATTCACGTGTATAAATACACAAGTATGTATACATTCATAACAGCAGCACTAATATGGTGTTTGTAAGAACAAACTTTAAAATTATTTAAAGATAATGTAAATAATAAACATGTGATGAAATATGGCAGTCATTAAATGAGCTGTGAAAATAAAACAAATGGAAAAAATATATAAGATCTATTATTAATTGAAAAAGTTATGGAACATGATGATCTATTTGTGTTAAAAAAATACAAAGACATCATAACGAAATGTCGTTCATGCTGATATTCATGGACAATGTATATTTCCTTCTTTTTCTCTGTTAGCTACACTTTCTGTTATAATTCTGTACTTGGAAAACAACAGTAAAATGAAGTGTCTCAGTTAATGGCATGCTAAATTGAGTCTATGTCAAATAATACAAAATAGGCAGAGAAAGAAATATCCTGAAGACATCAGGTGAACAATACCTTTAACCAGCTTAATCACTTAAATATACAAAACCAAATAGAGCATGGAAACCAAGGGGGGGAAAGCTTATCATTTTTCTAAAGTTTAAAAATAAATAAAAAGAGAAAATAAGCCAGCATACAAATGACTACAATGCATTGAGGAAAAATTCTAAAGCATACTCACTTTAGTCCAAGACGTTGTCTCCAGCCCAGCTTTCAGACAAACAGTTACAACTACATACTATGAAAAGATGGGAAGCAGAAAGAAATCGGAAAATCTGTTAAAATTCTCCATTAGAATCCATACCTCCCACCGCTCTCCTGAGCCTGTACCCTAATTCACCTCTGTGTCAAAGGACTCTGCTGTCATTAAGTTCCTAAGGGTTCTGCTACATCTTAGTTCTGGAGTATATAGTTTTTAAAATTCATCTCCTGTATTTAGAAACCCTTTAATGTATAATTTAAATTAATACATATGCCATAAGCATGTATATTTATGCTTTTTTCTCCCTAGAAATCTGAGTGCTACTGTGCTGGTTTCTATAAGGGGACAGGTCCCGAAAATGAGGTGCGGTGGATGAAAATAAGAGAGAGACAAAGTTATGGGATCGGGGGACCACAGTCTCCAGGACGGAAGCCCCAATCATAGTTTTCTCCGGCTATTTACTAAAGTCTTTTCTTTACAGAAAACAGAAGCAGGAAAGGGGAAGTGTAAGTGAGAATTTAATTGTTTAACTAACCCAGGGACCACCTTGGCTCTGTCTGGCCTTCATGCTTGCCGTTCTTTTGGACACATCTTAGCATAGCATCTCATGCTGTCCCTGCAGCATTCTACTGGGACTAAGGTCCTGCTTTCCCTTCTTTCTGCACTATGCCGTAGCCAGACTTCCTCCAGAACGAACAATCATGTGGCCTAGCAGAGCTCAAAGTCCCTGGAGTTACAAGACATAAGGCTAATTTAAGATACATCTTTTCCCACACTACTGATAAAAAAAAAAGTACAGTTGAGCAGAGTAAACTGAGATCATTATAAATCAGAGAATCTTCACTATTCTTGATCTTTTGTACTTTACAAAAACGTCTAAGGGGCTGGGGATTTAGCTCAGTGGCACAAGCCCCTGCCTGGCAAGTGAAAGGTTGTGGGTTTGACCCCCGGTACCAAAAATAAATAAATAAATAAATAAATATTAAAATAAATAAAATAAATAAAAATAAGAAAAACCTCTAGGGTTTTTCACTGAAGTTACAATAGATCTGTAGACCACTTTCAGGAAGGTTGAACAGTATTGAATTTTCTTGTCAAAGAATAGTGTATATTTTCTATATAGAAGTTCTTAATGTCTTCAATTTTTACCAGAAGTTATAAAACTCATTTGTTAGATTTATTCATGTTTAATATTATTGGAAAATGGTATTTAAAATTTTTCACTTTAAATATTTGTTGGTGGTATATTAAAATATAATTGATCTTAAAATATTGATCATTATCTGGCAATCTGTCAACTCCCTTTAGTAGTTATAATATTTTATCTATAGATTTTTTTTTGTATTTTCTGTGTACCTACTCATATCATCTAAAGTTTAAAACAAATGTTTTGGTCTTCCCAATGATTATACTTCTTGTCTTATCTTCTTATCTTATCGTACAGAATTGTAACTCTGGTACACTGTTGAAGAGAGGTGTTAATAAAAAATCTTTGTCTTAGTCCCCGTCTCAAATAGTATTATTCTGTTGTAGGGTGGATTCTCATGTAGCAACAGGTGAGGGATCTGTTGAATATTTTAAATCTTACTTTTACTGTAGTCTTTGATTATATCTACTTCTTAATCTCCAGTGTCAACCCAGAGAAGCGTTTCCAGGCACTGGCCCTGTCCAGCTCCAAGGTCACTTTTGCCATTATCCCCCACCCACTTGCCTAGCACAGTTTGCTCTGTGCTCGTCTCCTAAAGCTGCTTCTAATACCCTGAAAGCACCGGGGCTGACTCCACCTCGCTAGAAGCTGTGTTCCTTCTTGTGGAGGCTACCTTTGCCCTTTGGATTCTCCTCCAATTCCCTAAGTTTAGGATTAGCATATCAAGAAAGGGGTTTAGCGATCACACCTGCTCACTCCATTTGTATTTGTCCTTTAGCATAACATTTTGAGGATTTTAGCATTGTTCTAGTCTCTTTTCTTCTTTAGTTACCATGCTGAATTATCTTGCTAGAATTTTGTTATTGATTTCTACTCTGGTTATATTATTTAAGCCTCGGGAGGTTGAGATTCCATGAGATCAATTACTCTGGAATCTTAACTTGAAATCTTGTGTATGTATTATGTACATGGATATTTTAAATTTTCCATGTTTAAAGTCCTTTAATGTCTGATTAATATTGATGTTTATGTCAGACACTTTTATATTTACATGTAATATAAGCAGCATAGAATATTTGGCTCTACTTAGAAACCCAAGTACTATCCCTCCGGAACACTTTGAAGAGGATTTGGTTGGATTTATTACCATATGTTTTGCATGTGGCAGTTCTCAGTAAACATCTATGAGTAGATAAAACAGATTAAAGTCCTATTTGATCATATTTTTCCTGGGGTTGAAGAGGTGGGAAAGTTTGAAAAGAAGAAAGCTTACTTTATGCCCATGTTCACCTAAGTAAGAAAACACTACCAAACCACATGCTGTGTTTAGTACTACAAAAACAGTAGTAAAAGTACAACCAATAACATGAACATGAAATAAGACAAGCAATTAAAGTGAAGACAGGCAACAGGTCAATAATCTGTTTTCTACATCAAAGAAAACACAGGAAAATTGTTTCTGATATCAATTTTTTTAAAAACTCAAAATGCAGAGAGCTATGTCTCTACTTGCATACAAAAAGAAAAACATGCACACAAAAAAGAAGAACACGTAATTAAATGTACAATTGTAATTTTTAGAATTATGAATAAAAAAGTATAGCAGTTGCAGACACAAACCTTGGAGGTCATAAACATTGGTAAATTCAACTATATAAAATTGATATGCAGAAAATATATTGACACGACAAAAAGGAAAATGGGAAACTAGAAAAATATTTTTGCAATAAATATGAGAAAAATTAGCATCTTTAACATATAAACAATTACTAATGAATAGTAAGAAGCTAAAAACTCAATAAAGTAAGTAAGTAGCTCAGGAAAAGAGACAGACATGGTTTATAATCTTATATAAATATGCTTCATCTGCACAGCAAAAACTTTAATAGGCTACTATGTCAACCACTGGCTCAAAAGTATGATAAGACCACACTGTCCATTTGGGCTTGGAGAAATGGATATTGTTATTGCTAGATCACCCTCCACTGTAGGAATACTTGGTGATGTCTTTCAATATTCATGATATCCTGTAATCCAGTAATTATGCATCTAGGAATTTATCCTACAGATGTACTTACTCATAAACACATTTTTCAGTATTGTTCATAACACCAAAGGACAAAAACAACCATAATGTCCTAACAGAGACTGGTTAAATCAATGAAGGTGAGTTATATATGAAAGCAGCCCTGAAAATACGAGTTAGATATTCATGGGCTGACTTGAAATCATCATTAAAGCATGTTATACAGTGAAAAATGATGTTGCAGGGCATTTTCTGCTTATTAAATAAAAGAGGACATGGGTAGCATACATTCGTATGTGAATTTCACGGACAGTCCTAGAAATATATATATATGCAATTGTTACCAAAGTTTCTCTTAGAAGTGTGTCTGAGTTTGAGAATTTTATAATGCTTAACATAATGTTTAATTTTTCAGTTAGAAACAAGGACAATTGATTTAATGAACATGAATGATCTTACCGTGTAAACAAAATTTCCAAGAAACAAATAGCCCGTAGTGAAACCATGCTGCAAAACCGTATCTGAAAAGTGAAAAAATCATTTTTGAATATTTATAAAGTCTATTCTTTTGAATTCATTTTTACCAAAGGGATTCATACTGGCTACCAAAAAATACTTATCAATTGGTGGGGCTATTTCTAAATTGCTCTGTCGAGGATAGCAATACTTCCTTTCACAATTGTGACTTTCCCCCCATTCCTTACTCTCCCAAAGACATATCACGCAACAAACAGACAAATCACAAGGATAACATGAATGTTATTATTAAATACAGTGCCACCTGTATTAAACTACTGACAGAACCCATAAAAGTCCAGACATCCCAGTGAGTATGCTGGGTGATGAGAAATTTTAGCAATTTATTATCATGTTTTTCATACTATTCTCCTAAGATTACTAAGACCATAAATTTAATAGATATTTTGAAATTATGACAGAATTCTATAATTTTTTTCAGCTATTGCTGAATTTGCTATAAAATCCAGGAATTTCATTCTATGTGAAATGTAAGTATTTTCTGAAGAGTAGAGGGATTTCTTTTCATATCTTCTTCACACTTTTTTGGGTTCTTAAATACATATTGTTGACATCTGGTTCAGCTGATATGAATACTGCATCTGGCTACACCATGAGCATCTGTATTACAAAATTTCCAACTGGATGCATAAGGAAACTAAGCCCAGTTGCAAAATGTATAAGATATGAAAGAGTTTAAATGGCCTTCACAGAAGCAAAGTTGTCACAAGTGCTAGAAAATGTCACATTTATTGTATTAATAGCCTTCAATGTGATGAGTGCATCAAATAAAAGGGTAGTTTTGAGATGACAGCACTGTCTTTAATGTGCATCTTCAAATGAAATATAGAATTTCCATTATCACCTTTACATTTCATTACTAGTTCTTCTTAGGCCAATTAAAATGCAGTCCCCAAGACACCATAACAATTTTCTGATTTGCGAAAAGGTTTTGGTTTTACATTCGAATGCAATGACTACACTACACTCTCTGATTACAATGACAAAACATTTCCATGTATACCCGCTGTTGATGAGACTGCTTTTAAAAATGTAATAGGGTGACACACTTATGAATTCAAGTAGCTCCATTTTATCCAGGACTGATGAAGGTTTCTGTTGTTTGTGCAGAAGTCTTTGCATATTAGATAATTTCTTTCTATAAAAAAGTTATCAGACCAATCCAACCCTCCAAAAATACAATTTCTCTTCAATGTACATATGCACGTGCACACACCTGTTGCCGTGTGGTTTTTTGTAAAACCCACACCACTTGCTAGGACTCCACATGCATTTGCTCTCAAATAAGGTGCTGTGATCAGATCAGAAAGTTCACTTCCTGAGGGCAGCCATGCAGGCAGGGACATGCAGAGGGTGTGGGCACGGGGCATGACACTCAAATTCTTATTAAAATTGAAAGGGAAGCAGTATTCCTAAAGACATTCCTGGGAGCAAGCATTACCCTGATTCCAAAACCAGAAAAGGACCCAACCAAAGAAACAGAACTACAAACCAATCTCTTTAATGAACATAGATGCAAGAATTCTCTGGGAAGTAAATTTGAAAATCATCAAAAAGTCTGTATATACTCCATGGCCAAGCAGGAGTCATTCCAGGGACATGGGGATGGTTCGACATAAACAAATCAATAAATGCGATTCACCACATAAATAGAAGCAAGGACAAAAGCATATGACCATCTCAATAGATGCAGAAATAGCATTTGACCAAACTCAGTACCGATTATGATAAAATAGATGGTTTTCCCCTTAATCTGATCAAGGTCAATTATGACAAACCAACACCAATGGAGACAAACTCAGAGCATTTGCTCTAAATTCAGGAACAAGGCAAGAATATCTACTGTCACCATTTTTGTTCAACATAGTTCTTGAAATACTAGCTAACGTATTTAGTCAAGAGAAAGAAATAAAAGGGCTATGGGTACGGAAAGAAGATATGATCATTATTTGCAAATGACATGATCTTCAATATAGAAGATGCTAAAAACTCCACCAAAGGACTTCTAGAATTAATAACCAAGTTCAGTATTGTAGCAGTATATAGTCAACATTTAAAAATAGAGTTACTGTACATCAACAACAAACCCACTAAGAAAGAAATTAGGGAAAGTGTACCTCTCACAATAACATCAAGAAAAATGAAATACTTAGGAATTAGCATAACCAAGGAAGTGAAAGACTTCTATAACAAAAGCATAGTACTCTGAAGAAGGAGATTGAAGAGGATATGAAAAAATGGAAAGATAGCCTGTGTTCCTGGATAGGCAGAACCAATATAGTTAATATGACCATACTTCCAAAACTGTTATATACATTTAATGCATTTCCTATCAAAATACTAATAACGTTTCTTAGAGATCTAAAGAAACCTATCCTAAAATTCATATGGAACCAGAAGACACCTAGAATAGCAAAAGCAATTCTGACCAACAAAAGCAATGCAGGGACCATCACAATCTTAGACCTCAAGTTAACCACAAAGGCAGTATCAAAAATAAAAAAACAAAAAGAAGCAAACAAACAAAAAAACTAGCATGGTATTGAGAAAAAAACAGACTTGTGGAAGAGCTGAACAGAATAAAGGATGCTGTAACAACTCCAGGCACATTCAGCTACCTAATCTTTGACAAAAGGGCCAAACACCTTCGCTGGAAGGAAGATGGCCTCTTTTAACAAATAGTGCTGGGAAAACTGGCTTTCCACACGCCACAGGTTGAATGTAGGCCCGCATCTCTCACCATGCACTAAACTAAAATCAAAGTGTATCAAACATCTCAACATGAGAATGGAATTGATCTGCCAGAAGACAAAATAGGTGTGTGTAGCATAATGTTTGTCAGCTATTATTTTCTTGAATATTTTCTCTGCTCCATTCTTTTTCCCTTCTTTATACTTCTGTTACGCTTATGTTTGTTGTTTAAAGATTTCTCACATTTCTTTGAGAGTCTGTACTTTTTTTTTCAACCTATTTCCTCCCTGTTCTTAAGATTGCATTTTCTTTCCTTACATAACTTTAGGTGCACTAACTCTTCTTTCAGTTCACATCACTGTTAAGCCCCTCTAACAAAGGAGATTCATTTATTTATTGTACTTTTCAACTCCAGGTCTTCCTTTAGTTCTTTATTATAATTTTATTTCGTTTTTGATAATCTCCATTTGATGAGCCATTGTCTTCTCATCTTTAAGCATGGTTCCTTTTAGTCCTGTGGGCGTATTTATTATAATTACTTTGAAATCTTTCACATCTTTAAAATCTGACATCTGGGCCCTCTCATAGTTTTTCCTTCCTACCTATTCTTCTGTGTATGAGTCACACTTCCCTGCTTCTTTTCATATTTTGTTGCTGAAAACAACATTTTGTGTAATATAGTAACTCTGGATATTGATTCCCTTCCTTCCTCTTTAAAACTTGTACTTGCTGCTTATGGTTATTTGTTTGCTGACCTTTGGAGGCCATTTTAGTGTGGTTTATTTTTCTCATACTGTGAAACCTTCGTGTTCTCAAAAGACCTGGCCTGAGGCAATCACAGTCTCCCTAGGATGGTAGACATTTAAGGCAGAACTTTTAAGTGTGGGCTATATTTCCCTTAATTTCTCTGCTAAATTATTTGACAGCAAACCAGGTACTGTATTTGGCTTCACTGATTCATGGAAAATTTCTCTCTCTCTCTCTTCTGTTTTTTTGTTTGTTTGTTTGTTTGTTTGTTTGTTTTTTAGGTAAGGTCTCGCTGTATAGTTCAAGCGGGCCCTGAACTCACTATGTAGCCCAGGCTGGCTTCAAACTCCCAGTGATCCTCCTGCCACAGCCTCCTGAATGCTGGGATTACAGGCATGTACCACCATGCTTGGCTTCTGTATTGTTTTTAACAGTTTCCTGGAGCATTAATTGCTCAGCAAACTGCTCCAATTAAATTCAAGCAGGAGGAATTCTGAGACCAGCCCGTAAGGTTTGGTCTCACCTCAGAAGGGCTCTTTGAAGCTATCTTTCCTCCTAGTCTCTAATAAATTAGCTACTCTATGGTTTATCTTGTTGATCTTAATTTAGAGGATTTATTTTAGAACAATTTCAGAATTGAAATTCTACAAATGCAGTTTCAAATAAAGACATGGGGGTGGCTATGGATCTCTTGTTTATTGTGTCCTACTTCTAATCCACTTCTTGCAAAATTTTTGAATTGCTATTATTAGAGCTAGTGTATGGTTATTGATATTTTTCTTGGCTTGCCCCCAACCCCATGCAATTTTTGCTCTGTGAGCAAGTGGAGTGGGGGTGGTTAGGGCCCCAGTATTCTTTGCTTGCTATGTGTAAGTCACAGACTCTGGCCTATGGATATAGGTTGGCTGGAAAATTCAGAGCACTAAATCACTTTTGTTAGGAATTTAGCTTCTTCAACTCAGAGTTGGAGGGGATGAGAACTTCTGGTGAGATGTGGTAGTTTCCTGGTGAGATATTGCCCCTCCTGGTGAGATTTGGTAATCTTACTGGAGAGCTCAATAATAATAATAATAATAGTAATCCTATATTCTTTACCACTTGCTTGAAGTGGAGTTCTATCAATCTAAAGCATGATGTGGGGAAAAAGGAAGTACATTATGCATCTAAAGCCAAAGACTTGTTTTTCTTACTAAATTTTAATAAATTTACTTGAATACATGTTTCTGCATTTGTTTTCAGGACAATTTCTAGAGACCCTACAGGGCTGGGTTCCAATAGTTTGACAAGTTTTGCCTGTTTGAGTGAAGAATGGGTTCTTGGAGTTCTTCCCATCTTTTCCCTGGAGGTGGAAGTGAATCTTCATAATATTTTGATTTTATCTTTGCTTTTCCAGTTAAAAGTTTTATTCATTTTTACAATAATTGCCTTAAGCAATATAATGCAGTCAGTCTTAAACGCAAACATACATGCTCCACACAAAATTAAATTTTTAAAGGTCAAATATGTTCAAGATAAAGAGTGTATTGTTAGAAATATCCAACAGAAACTAAATCTGGTTTTATAAAATAATTATACATCATACTTTAACTTATGGTATGTGAACCCACTGGATGCCAATAATATACTTCATAAATATTATCTTCCAGTTCTGAATGCCCCGGATCCAGATCAGGCTAGAGAAAAACTTCACACATAATGTTACTTGGAAAATTATATGGTATGTAAAGGATACTTGGTCAAATAATATTAAGTTTCTTTTTTTTTTTTTGTCTTTTTGAGGCAGGGTCTCGCTATGCAGTTCAGGCTGGCCTGGAGCTCACTTTGTAACCCAGGCTGGCCTCGAACTCACAGCGATCATCCTGCCTCAGCCTCCCGAGTGCTGGGAGTATAGGCGTGTGCCACCATGCCCAGCTCTATGTATCTTTTTAGACTCATGTTATTGTCTAAATTATGAAATTTCAGATGTGAAAACAAGAACTAAAGTAAACACAAAGTCAAACTTACTAATAAAAGGCATTTCTGATTCATCACAAATGTCTTCCCTCAGACTTTCTGACACAAGTGTTTATTAGAGATTAACATAGATGCACTGATCTCAATTTATACTGATAAGAGGCAAAGAGAATGAGTTCTAAAGGTCAGCTATTAAATATTCAAAGTGCAATCTGTCAGCCACAGGAATGTTTAATATTTAGGTAAATATTTTCTTTTTTTCGGAATTCACTTTTGCACCCTTCAGTTCTTTCTACTGACCCACACACATACACTAATCACAGTGAGAGTGACGTTATCTGATGAATATTTGAAACAATTAAACTATTACCATGTTCCAGCATTTTTGTAGGAAACCAGAAGAGAATGAAGGAGTGAACCAAAGCATTCATACATTCAACCCAAAACACCTAAAAGAAAACAAAGCAAGAAAATCAAGTTAATAGCTTGATCTAACACTGAAATATACTTGCTCTGTATAACACAGTCACAAGGCTGAAATGCTCTTTTAGAGACTGAAAAACTTTTTTTTTTTTTTTGCGGCACCGGAGATTGAACTCACAACCTCGCACCTGCCAGGGCAGGCGCTTAAGGCACTGAGCTAAACTCCAAGCCCTGGTTTTTGGAGGCAGGGTCGCACTATGTAGCTCAGGCCGGCCTTGTGCTCGCGTTGTAGCCCAAGCCGGCCTCGAACTCACAATGCTCCGCCTACCTCAACCTTTCGGGGGCTGGGATTAAAGGCGTGCGGAGACTGAAAAACTTGTATTTCTTTATTCTACTTTTATAAGAAGTGACTACAAAATTACAGGATAACATATTTGACATTTTTCTGAAACTATAGGCTAATAATACTGAAATTATTTACTATGATAGGATAACATTATTATAGGCTAAAATATTTAAACTTACTAAATAAAAATGTACAGGGTTAAATATGTTGATCATAACAATTTTGAAAGCTTAAACTGTCATGCTCCAGTGTTTTGGCAGAAGCATAAGTAATTTTATAAGAAATAAAAATATTTTCAATTTTACAATTATATAACTATAAATGTAATTGCATGCTATATATGATATGCTTTTATCCTTACATCTGCACTCTGACCCTTCTCAAAAATGATTTGTGATAGATTGCACAATTTTCTCAAAGGAAACCACAATAATAAAAAATCTCTGAGTTCGAATAAGGGTACATATCAATTAACTGACAGAAACATTAAAAACATAAATTGTTATTCTTTCTATCTTAAATATACCAAATACTTTTATGCTTACAAGAAAATCTTATAAATCTTATAAAAAGTAAACTTTTTCTGTGAAAGACCAGACAGTATTTTAGGCTGTAGTGTTCATATCATCTCTATTCAGCTGCTCAGCTTCGCTCTTGTAGCAGCCATATATTATGTAAATGAGTGGACATGGCTGTAATCCAATGAAACTTTATTTATAAAAACAGGCAGAGGACTGAATTTCCCCATAGGTTATAATTTGCTCATGACCCTACTATTGACCCACAACTTCAAGAAGTTAAACAAACCCTAAGAGAGCCAAAAAGCACAAAAAATATGAAGAACCAAGGTCCATCATAATGAAAGGCCCATACATATGCAGCAATAAAGAAGACAAATCTTAAAAGCAGCCAGAGGAAAAAGACATGACTTACAGAGGAACAAGGAGAGCAATTTCACATCAAAATAATGTACACAGATAGACAAAAGAGATGGAAAGTATCAACCTAAAGTTTTATGCCAGGTGCTATGGTTTGAACGCAAGTAACGTCCCCTCCCAATCCATATGTGAACCCTGGGTACCTAGAGTAGTGCTACTGGGAGGTGATGTAGACTTTTCAGAGGTGGAACTCATGGGAAGTGTTTAGGGCGCTGGTAGTGGTGCAGGGCACGCACTTGAGAAGATGTGTGGGCCCCTGACCCAGCTTCTTTTTCTTCTTCCAAGCTCAAAATGGAAACAGCTTGCTCCAATGTATGTTTCCTGTCACTGATATCTAGTGCCCTCACCACATGCCCAAAGATATAGGGCCACTCAACTGTGGAGTGTAACCAGAAACTAAATAAATATTTCCTCTTTATGAAATAATTTTCTCCACTACTTTGTTTTAGAAACAGGAAGCTAATACACTAAACAAATGTAACTTCAAATATGAGGTGAAAGACATTTTCGCACATAGAAAAGTTGTTAAGGCAGCAGGGTGGGAGCAGCCCTAGCAAGCAGCTGTGGTGAGAGTAGCCCCAGTGGGGAGCCTGCAGCGCCAGCAGCTGGTGGGTGAGGTGAACCAGCCTGGTGTTTTGCACACAGACATGTGGAACAGAAGCAGGCGGGAGGGGCCGCTACTCTATTTCGAAGGGCTTGGAGCAAATCTCAGCAGCAGAGCAGTCCTGTGCTGCTACACTGCCAAAGTCCCCGAGTGGAATAAGAGAAGAGCCATCCAGTCACAGTGGACTGCTGGCACTTGAGAAGCAGGCTAGGGGGAATTGTGCTGAGAGCTATGAGCTGGAAACACCCAGACTCCATGCTGGTGGTCACCAAAACCATGTTAGCCCTAAATACAAAGGACCAGAAATGTCCCTTTGGTCTGTGATCAGCAGAGTGGCCTTGACTCAGCAGCACAAGCAGACAAACAGCCTTGTCTTGCAGCAGGACAAGGACATTCCCGCCACCTTATGACCAGCAGGTAAGAGGAGCTACTGTTGCGGAACAGAGGAAGCTGTGCACATGTCCAGAAGGACGCAGTTGTATGTGGGTCTGGGAGCAAACCCTGCCTTTCCCTACCTGAGGGTGCCCTAGCAACTGGGAGAGCACAGTAGAGACAAACATAGTAAGGATAACTGGACATCCAAAACATTGTCAACTGAAGGCCAGCCTCAGCCCCCACATCCAGAGAACAAGGTCAATCCATCACCCAGCACAAATCCTACTGCAAATGCAACACGGCTACACAGCACATTTGTGGAATCCAGATTAGACAGTACCTCAGAACCATGAACACCAAAGGAATTTTAATGTTTTTCTTTTTCTTTCTTTCTTTTTTTTTATTAGATTTCCTTTTTCAGTCTGTGTTATGATTTGTGTCTAGATGTCCCCCCAAAGCCTTGAGCAGTCTTAGGCTTTTTTGGAGGTAGGCAAATCTAGAGTTTGTGATTAATTCAAGGGGCAGTGCTGGGATTAAGGATGTGAGTGCTACACATGCCCTAGGGTAAGTAACCTGCGTACAGTATAAGGGACATAAAGATGTTTCTCTCTTTCTCCTCTTGCTTTCCTTCCTTGCTTGCTTTTGCTGTCTTCCTCTGCCAGGAACTGTTGCCTCTCTGCCATGTGCCACCCTGACTTGGAGCCAGTCAATTATGATCTGAAATCTCCGCAAACTGTGAGCTGAATAAACCTTTCCCCCTTTAACTTTGGATGTTGGATATTTTGTCTCAGCAGTAAGAAAAGTAACTAAGGGAGCCTGATTGGGGCTTTTTTATTTCTTTCTTTTGACTACTTATGTTTCTTGCCTTTATTCTTGCTTTGTTCTCTTTGTCTTCTTTCTCTCTTCCCTCAACTATCTCTCATGATTTTATGATACTTTCATGTGAGTGAACAATGTCTCTTCTCTTTCCGGTTCACTTCAATATTCTTCTGGTTTCTCTTTCATTCTTTCTCTTCTGCACTCTTCTCCAGTCTTCCAAAACTTGGGTGATCCTCTTCAGTTTTATTATATGGCTCCCCATTCATTTCTCTATTTTGTTCCTGTGTCCCTCTCAAATACCACCCAAACATGGTAAAATCAATTTACCAAGGGGAAACTCAGTGCATACAAATTCTTGGCTTATGTTGGATTTTGTTATATAACTGGAGAACTTGCGCCTATGGTTGAAGATACCAAATTAATAGTTACCATAGTTTGTCAGCTGCTAGGCTGTGCTTGATGCTGTTATTACTATTAGTACTACTTTAGCCAAGATGTCATATATGTTGTGATCAGTTTTCCTCATTTGCATGACAACACTGTGATTGTCTGGAGTAATAGTCATCAGCATAGTCCCATACCAAAGGATGGGGTGCTGAGCTAGATATTAACTTCTTATACTTAATAAATTGAGAAAGTAGGCAGGGGAAGAGAACAAGAAATCAATAAGAAGCAAGCCCCCACTGCGAACTAGCACCATGTGTGGGCTGCTCCCACCTGGCGGACAGCCAGATCCTAGCCTTTTCTCATGAGTCAGTGCCATTCTCAGACTGCAGTGGAAGAGAACAAGAAACCAAGAAGAAGCAAGCTCTCCCTGTGAACCAGCACCAGGGGTGGGCTGCAACTGCTAGGGGAAAGCCAGACCCTAGCCTTTTCTCATGAGTCAGTGCCATTCATGGGCCGCAGGAGAAGAGAACAAAAAATCAACAAAAAGCAAGCTTGCCAGTGGGGGCACAGCCAGACCCCAGCCCCTTCTGGCACATGGGCTGGGAAGCAAGAAAAGCCAATCCCCCCCACCATATGCAACCTGCTGATCTGGAGAAACACAGGCTGCAATGATTGCTATTGAGGTGAAATGCAGTTTGATGCTTGTGGTGTTTGGTGTCTCACTGACTTTTCAGGTTTAGGGCCAGTGTTCTGATCATCTATTCAGAGGATCATGGTACACAATATGGCATCTATAGGGATCTCCTTCTGAGGGTGGTAGCCATTGTTGACTCCCTATTATCTTGTTTTGAAGTCCTGCATCATTTTCATTGTTTTATTGGGTTGGGTTTTATTCTGTTTTGTTTTGTTTGATTTTGTTATATCCAATGGCCTGGGCAACTATTTCAAAGATAGCAAAGTATATTATAGTAGTCATTTTGGATTTATTACTGTCTTGTTTTGAAGTTCTTTATTACACTGTTTTGCTTTTATTGGTTCTACTCTGTTCTGTTCTGTTTGATTTTTACTATGTCTGAAGGTATCTACAGCTGTTTTCAGGACAACAAGAGGTATTATGGCAACCATTGCTGATTTTGCATTGTTTTGAAGTCCTGTGTCACTTATGCTAGTTTGTTATGATTAACTTTGTTCTATTTTATTTACTTGGTTTTATTCTCTTTAAAATAAAAAAAATTAAAAAATAAATAAATAAGTAAATTGAGGAGGTAGCTTCTTGGGATAGACACAAAGACCAAGAACCACCTCCATCTAGAAGATATCTCTGAGGAATAGACATTTCCTAGAGAAGCTTTGATACTAGAAATAAAGTTATCTACCATAAAGAATCTACAAGCACTGTGACAGAAATTAGAACAAAATAGAAAATAGAAAATGACAAGACACAGAAGCAAAATGCAACACTAGACCTCCAGCCCACCCAGGATAAATCCAGAGGACAATGAGATAAAAGAAGTTAGAAGCTACACCCTGGAACTTTCTAAAATGATAGTAGCAGAAGTGAGAAAACAAATGGATGTGGCTATGAAAAATAATCTCTCAGATAAAAAAAATGGTGATCAAAAGAGATGCCCAATGAATCTAGGGTAGACACAGTTTTTAAAAAAATAGAGAAGTTCAGGAAAACCATGAATGTCCAATATAAAAAAAGAAATGGAAACCATGAACACAATCAAAGAGCTCTCCAGGATATTAAAAATTCCATTGAAAGTATGCACAATAGATTGAATGAAGGCAAAGAGAAAATCAGATCTAGCAGACAGGATTGTGGCTAGTGATGACAAAAAGAAAGATATCTTAAAAATAGCAAAGGAGCATGAAAAACTAATCCAACAGCTACAAAATGAAACAAAGAAGAACAACGTAAGATTGATTGGAATCAATGAGAAAGCCAGAGATTGCACAAATACCATAAAAGACTCTTCACAGAACTATTGACAGAAAACTTCCCAAACATGAGTAAAGAATTTGACATAGAAATAAGAGAGACATAGAACTCCAAATAGCAATGACCAAAATAAATCTACACCAATACATATAAAAATCAAGATTTCAGAAATTCAACACAAGAACAGAATATTAAAAGCAGTTATAAAAAATAAACAAATCATCTATAAAGAAAAACCCATTAGAATCACAGCAGATACCTCAACACAAACTCTCAAATCAAGGAAAGCTTGGACTGAAGTATTTCAAGCCCTAAAAGAAAACAACTTCTAACCAGATTGATGTACCCCAACAAAAGTATCTTTCAGAATCAGTGGCAAAATAAGATACTTGTATAAAAAAGAACAGCTGAAGAAATTCATGAACACCAAACGAGCTCTCCAAAATGTCTGAAAGATATTTTAGAAAAAGGTATGGAAGATCATACTTAAAAGAACACCAATAGAAAGAACTCATCAGGTAAGGCAAGCAATTAAACAGAGGCAAAAGACAGGGTACCAACAAAGAAAATAATATGAAAAGGATAACCCAACACATATCAGTTATAATCATCAATTTAAATGGTCTCAATTCACTAAACAAGAGAAACAGACTGGCAGAATGGATCAAAAAGCAAGATCCAGCCGGGTGTGGTGGCGCACGCCTTTAATCCCAGCACTCGGGAGGCTGAGGTAGGCGGAGCGTTGTGAGTTCGAGGCCAGCTTGGGCTACAACGCGAGCACAAGGCCGGCCTGAGCTACACAGTGCGACCCTGCCTCGAAAAACCAGGGCCGGGAGTTTGGCTCAGTGCCTTAAGCGCCTGCCCTGGCAGGCACGAGGTTGTGAGTTCAATCCCTGGTGCCGCAAAAAAAAAAAAAAAAAAAAAGCAAGATCCAACAATACACTGCATACAAGAAACACATTTAACTGAAAAAGGATTTCATAGACTGAAAGTCAAAGGATGGAAAACAATACTCCATGCAACAAGAACCTGGAAAAAAGCAGCAGGATCTATTCTATTTGCAGACAATGGGAACTTCAAGCCAAGACTGATCAAAAGAGACTAAGAAGGTCGCTACATACTTGTTAAGGGAAAATTCCAAGAAGAGATAACAATCATAAATATATATGCACCAAATACTGTGTACCCAACTACATAAAACAAATATTAATGGATATTAAAAAATAAAATAAAGACTAACACAGTTGTAATGGAGGACCTTAATACCCAATTGTCACAGACAGACAGATTCAGTAGAAAATAAGTCAACAAAGAAATGTCAGAACTAAACCAAGCCTGTGAACAACTGGACTTAGTAGATGTCTACAAAGTGACCCATTGCAGAATGTGAGAATACACATCTTTCTTAGCAGCATATAGGACACCCTCCAAGATGGACTACTACTACCCCATAGAATATGCTAAGTAAACGCAAAGGAATTAGCCCTTGCATATTACCTGACCACAGTGCAATGAAAATGGTAATTAATGGCAAAAGAAACCACAAAAACTACATAAACATATAGAAATTAAATAATACCCTCCTGAACAACAAATGGGTCACAGATGAAATTAAAGAAGAAATTAAACAATATCTACAATTAAATGATATTGCCAGTACAGCATACTAGGACTTATGGGATGCAATGAAAGTAGTCCTAAGAGAGAAATTTATAGCAGTGACTTGTCACATCAGGAAAACGAATGAGCTCAAATGAACAACCTAATGTTGAACCTTAATCTTCCAGAAAAAGAACAAATCAAACCAAGAGCTTGCATAAGTGAAAAATTATAAAGAAAGCACAAAAATTAATGCAACTGAGACTAAGAAAATAATACAAGGAATCAATGAATCAAAGAGTTGGTTTTTGAAAGATTAAATAAAATTGATAAACCCTTAGCCAACCTTTTAAAAAAGAGATAAGAAAAAGCTCAAATTCATGCATTTAGGCATGAAAAGGTTGAAATCACAATGGATTCTGTGGAAATCCAGATCACCAACACCTATGTCAAGAACCTGTACTTCAATAAGATGGAAAACACAGAATAAATGGACAGATTTCTAGGGTCATATGAATAACAAAGTTGAATCAAGAAGATATAAACATTCTAACTAACCCAATATCAGTCAATGAAATTGAAAATATAATTAAAAACTTACCAACAAAGAAAATCCCTAACATTTTACTGCTGAATTCTACAAAAAAATTTAAAGACAATCTAATGCCACCACTTCCCAAACTCTTTAATAAAATTAAAAGGGAAGCAATTCTTCCAAAATCACTCTTGGAAGCAAATATTATCCTGATACCAAAACCAGAAAAGAACCCAAACAAAAAAGAACTACAGGCCAATCTCCCTAATGAACACAGATGCGAAAATCTTTAAGAAGATACTGGCAAACAGAATGCAGCAAATCATCAAGATTATGCACCTTGACCAAGTAGGATTCATCCCAAGGATACAGGAATGGTTCAACATACATAAATCAATAAATGTAATACACCATATCAACACAGTTGAAGACAAAACTCAAATGATCTTGCAGAAAAAGCATTAGGAAGTCCAGCATTCATTCATGATAAAAGACCTACAGAAAATTGGAACAGAAGGTGTCTTAGTTACTTTTCACTCATTGCCAAGACAAAATACATGACGTCCAAAATTAGGGAAGGAAAGGTTTATTTATTACAGTTTCTCGGGAGTTTCAGTCAATACTTAGTTGGCTCCAAGGCAGTGTGGCGTGGCAGGGCCGCCATTCATGACCACCACAAACAGCAAGGGACACTGGTGAGAGAGAGAGAGAGGGAGGGCAGAAGAGCGGAATTGAGTAAGAGGAAGACCCGCCTCCTTTACACTGTACCTCAGCTCCACCCCTGGGCAGGTGCAGCACTCACATCATCAATCCCGGCACTAGACAACAAACAGATCACAAGCAAGCACCAGACAGCCCCATGAAAAGTATATGAGGACTTGGGGGTACATAGTATATCACTCAATACACAAGGTCTTTATCTTAATCTGATAAAGGCCATCTATGGCAAAACAAGAGCCAACACCATACTAAGTGGCCAAAAACTGAAAGCTTTCACTCTAAAATCAGAAACAAGTATGTCCGCTATTGCCACTCCTATTTAATATAGTTCTGAAAACATTAGCCCAAGCAGTCAGACAAAAAAGAAATAAAAGGAATAAGAATAGGAAAGGAAGATGTTAGAATATCATTATTTGCAGATGACATGATACTCTACACAGAAAATCCCAAAAATTCCACCAAAAGACTTCTAGATTTAACAAGCAAATTCAGTAGTGTAGCTGGATACAAAGTCAACATTCAAAAATCAATAGCATTCCTGTACACTAACAACAAATGTATTGAGAGAGAAATTAGGGAAACTACATATTTCATAGTAACACTGAAAAAACTTAAGAATCAATTTAACAAAGGAAGCAAAAGAACTGTGCATTGAAAATTATAGTACTCTGAAAAAGGAAACTGAAGAGGATGTCAGAAAAAAGGAAAGATATCCTTTGCTCACGGGTCAGAAGAACTAAAATAGTGAAAATGGCCATACTCCCAAAATTATTATACAAATTTAATGGAGTCTCAATCAAAATACCATTAGCATACCTCATAGAACTACAGAAAAAAATTTAAAAATAAAAACAAAATATAACAAAACAAAAATTGTTAAGAGTTAATTGCCAACAGACTTGCACAATAAAAAAATGTTCAAAGAAGTTCCTGAGACAGAAAGAAAATGATAACAGATTAATAAAGTGAAATTACGTAGAGGGTGGAAGGTCACAGGAAATGACGCAGAGATAAAGCATTTCTCTTAATATTTAACTAATGTTAAAAGTAATTGTTTAAGCAGGGTATTAATGTCATGAGGAACTTATAAAATATGTAAAACTGACATGTATGATGACAATAGCTCAAAAGTTAGAAGAGAAATGAAAGTATACTGTATTTATTTTTTTACACTAACTGTGAAGTAGTGTGATAAATCACTTCAAAGCAGACAATAACCTAATCATATTTTCTACTGTAATTGTAAAAGAAGAAAGGAAAGTTATAGCTAATAAGCTAACAAAGAAAATAAAATGAAATTAATGAAAAAAACCATAGAAGGCATGAAAAGAAGAAAAATAGATAAGACAAATAGAAAAGACACATTAACTATAAATGCTTTAAAAAATATTAATGAGCACGCCTTTAATCCCAGCACTCGGGAGGCTGAGGTAGGCGGAGCGTTGTGGGTTCGAGGCCGGCTTGGGCTACAACGCGAGCGCAAGGCCGGCCTGAGCTACATAGTGCGACCCTGCCTCAGAAAACCAGGGCTGGGAGTTTGGCTCAGTGCCTTAAGCGCCTGCCCTCGCAGGCGCGAGGTTGTGAGTTCAATCCCTGGTGCCGCAAAAAAAAAAAAAAAAAAAAAAAATATTAATGAGCACATACTGTCAGTTGAAAAACAAAGCTAATCTATAAGTTTCCCTAATAATACAACACTAAAATGTGTAGATGAAAATCTGACAAACAGATGAAAAGTAAAATAAGCTGGAATGATTGTATTCCTATCAAAGTAGATTTCATAGCAAATAACAAAAATCTTTTCAGAATGATACAGGAATCTATCAGAAGATTATTAATAATCCAACACATAAATAAACCAAAAACAGTTGAAAAATGTAAGGAATGAAGCTGAAAGAACCTGGTTTTTTTTTTTTTTGGCAGCACCTGGGATTGAACTCACAGCCTCGTGCCTGCCAGACAGGCGTTTAAGCCACTGAGCCAGACTCCCAGCCCTGGTTTTTTGAGGCAGGGTCGCACTATGTAGCTCAGGCCGGCCTTGTGCTCGCGTTGTAGCCCAAGCCAGCCTCGAACTCCCAACACTCTTCCTACCTCAGCCTCCCGAGTGCTGGGATTAAAGGCGTGCGCCACCACGCCCGGCTAAGAATTTTAAATAGAAGTGAATAAACCTACAATATGGTAGAGTTGTTAATACCTAATGGAACTAGTTTTCAATGACTAACGGAACAAGTGAATGAGAAAAATCAGCAAGGGCATAAAAGTTTCAAATAATGCTAGAATTTGACCTATTTAACACATTTTTGAAAGGGACAAAATATTTAGAAGGTAGACCATTTTGGCCATAAAACAAGTCTCAATACATCTAAAATGCTTACATTTCTTCCAGGTTTTTGTATCTTTTAAAAGTTTCACTAATAATTGAGAATTCCAGTTAGGCTTACTTGAAATTGACAAGAGTGTATGTCATTGCTCTGGTAGTCAATAAAATACTCTCCCTCTGCCCCCTTCCCCATGAATCTCAACTTGTATTACCTCAGAAAATAATAATTCCAAGAAAATCTTTTGGAACAACGTGCTATCTAAAAATAGACCTTAGTTCCCCTTTTGTCCTTCCCAGGACTTCCCATCACACAACTTGATCCTGGAAGATGTTTGTATTCAATCTGTGAACACTTTTTTCATACAATTGTTTTTTCGTTTCGTTTTGTTTTGTTTTCTCCACTTTGCACATACTGTTGTTTGTATTATTTGAACCTCAATTCCCTGGACAAGCTAAACTAGCAGGAAGATGGCACAATGTTCTTTCCTTGGATATTTTTCATTCCTTTTTCCTAAGCATCAGAAACGGAAGAGACCAAAGGTATCTTGAATTTAAGTTGAGAGGAGAGACAGATGATAAATTTCCACTTACCCTTGTGTTGAAAATTTTTCCTTTCTGAGAAATTGTGTAGAGTTGTGGATGTGTGAGCAGGGTCTTTTGACTGCAGCATTGTTCAAAAATTCCCAGAGTGAAAGGTGGTAACGAAGTGAAAATCTACATAGAAAATAAGCATCTGTTAAAGATTTTAGTTTATATTTCACTAAATAACACTGTGTATATATGCACATACATACATATATCTACACACATATATGACGTCATTATGGGAGAAGCTGGATAAAGGATATATAGAATTCTCAATCATTGTTGCAGCTAGTGGTAAGTCTTTAACTATTTAAAAATAAAAAAATATTTATGAAGGCGGTATTATTGAGTCACATCAATTCAAATGGATCTACCAAATCATAACAATTTTTCAGACTGATTCAGTCCTTTGACTCAGTGGCTTGTAGGTATGTAAACTAAGCTTTATGAGCATAAAATTAATACATTTATTTTGTTGTGTTTACGAGAATAAAATGAATGGAGTGTCTGGCTGTTTAAGTAATAGAAATAATAATGTCCACTAAATCTCGCAATCATGTCATATAATTCTTATAGAATAACTGGTTTTGCTATAGATTGTTCATTTGTCAGTACTTGGAATATAGAAGGCATTCAATAAATATTGTTAATGTAAGTGAAAAATAATTTTACACAAATTTTTGTCTTGAGTTTCCAAAATTTAAAAAGCAGTTTGTCATTTACTTACTCTTTGAATATTTATTTAAAAACCACTATGCTGGGAACTCGCTCTTTTAAAGACTCTGGATCTTTACAAGGAGGGAACCTTAATACTATGAGAAAAGTAGGGAAGGACAGACAAACAAAGGAAGAAGCAGGAAGGAAGAAAAAGGCAGAGAAACCAAGATGAAGAAAGTTGCAAGAAGGGAAACAGAAGTACGTGACCTATGCTGACTGTAATTTTGACCATGTGCTGACAAAAAGACTTCCTAGAAAATCGACATTTGACTTTTATCTGGAATGGTGTTGCTTCATATTTCTGTTTCACTTGGTGTCTCTTTCCATGGCAGTTTAACCAGGGATTCGTCACACAGAGCACCCAGGAAGGGGTTTGCTTCAGTGAGAAAGTGCTTTTCACACCTGTGCACATCTCACGTTTGCAACCGTCTCATTGGCCACATCAAGTCTGACGGCCAAGTGCAGAATTAGCGTGAGGAGGCAAAACCAAAGGTGTGGATGCTGAGAAGCATGTACAAATTAAGGCCTTTATTATAACAGTCTGACGTACTACACGAATTCTGCATTTTCCTTAGAATTTTGTGTGCACACTGTATTGGCAGCAATGAAAGAAAGCTTTACTTCTTTTCCGATCCATTGGTTTTTAATTATTTCTTTATTAAACTGTTTGCTGCACTAGCAAGGATTTCCAGACAATGTTGAATGGGAGAGGTTGCACATATGTTCTTGTTTTGGTCCTGATTCTAAGGAAACACATGTATTGTTTCACTGTTAAGTATGACATTAGCTACGGAGGTTTTGTAGAAGCCTTGTTTTAGCGCTCATCAAGAAGGAATAACGAATTCTGTCAAATGTTTTTACTGCATCTAACAAGATGATTATAAGGTGCTTCTTTTTAAATCTATTAACACAGTAGATTACATTGATTGAATTTTAATTGTAAACCAAACTTGCATTCCTGGAACAAGACCTGATTTGCCAAAAGGTATTTCATTCTTTATATGTTGGTGCATTTGATCTTATAGATTCCATGAGGGCTTTTTGCATCAACACTCATGGAGAGTATTTGTGTTTTTCTTTCCTGTAATCATTTTTTCTGGTTTTGGTATCAGAGTGAAGCTTCGTCATAACTAAGTTGTAGGATTTCCTCCTCTCATCTTAAAAATGTTTTGAAAATTTGTTAAAACATTTTGGACTTTTTTTTTGATGAGAAAATCTTAAGAATTCAAAAATTTACTAGCTATGAGGTCACTTAGTAGATATAGGGTCATTTGGTAGTTTGTGTCTTTCAAATAATTTCATCAAGGAATTTTTCAATTTCACCTAATATGTAAAATATGTCATAAAGTTGTTCATAATATTTCCTTAATCATTGTAGGCTCTGTAGTGATGACGCTCTTTCATTCCTGATATTGTACCTGTTTTTGTTTATTTTAATAGATATTGATCAGTTTACCTAGAGATTTATCTACCTAATTGACTCTTCCTAAAAGCCAGTAATTTTTTTATTGGTTTTCTCTACTGCTTCTCTGCTTTACATTTCTTTACATATATTATTTCTTTTGCTCTGCTTAATTTGGTCTTAATTTACTCTTCTTTTTTCTAGTTTCTTGATGATGATTTTTGGTTCATTGATTTTAGATCCCTATTTCTAACACAAGCATTTTAGTACCTGTGCTGCTGAAGTGAGCACAATAATGTAAGCATTCTAAAATACAAGTTTTTTCTAGTCATTGCTTTAGTGATACCTCACACAATTTGAAAAGTTTTGTTTTTCATCCTGTTCAAAATATCTGCTGATTTTGCTTTTGACTTCTTCTGCAACCCATGATTCATTTAACCATGCGTTCTTTAATTTTCAAATACCGAGGCATTTTCCTAGAGAATTATTGATTTCTAGTTCAAATTCATTATGTTCAGAGAACATATTCTGCATAGCATTAGTCTTTCAGAATTTATTGTCTTGTTTTATTGCCCAGTTTGTCATTTATTCAACATGCATTTTGAAATAAAATATGTATTTTGCTGTTGCTGTTGGGTGGAGTTTTCTGTGTGCCAATTCATCAGATAGTTATAATATTGTTCAAATATTCTATATATTTCCTAAATTTTTATCTATAGTTTCTAATCATTAAACAAGGAGTCTCAAATATCTACCTATATGTATAAATTAAAGTAATTTACTTTTAATTTTATAAGTTTCTATATGCCATCTTCATAGTGACTATGTATTTAGAAATCTGAGCTCCTGATAAATGAATCCCTTCATCATTAAAAATGTTCATCTTCAATGTATCTAATAGTGTATCTTAATTAGTATAATTGTCTTATGCATTTTATATGATTTTTGGCCTTTTAGCCTGGTTGCTAATCTGTATATATGATAATCAACTTTATAAGACCCTATAAGGAAAATAAATGAATCCAATGCTGGCAAAAAAAAAAAAAAAAAAGAAAGAAAGAAAGAAAGAAAAGAAAAGAAAAGCAAGTTAGGGCCATCTGGCTGTGACACCTGTCACCCCATTGATCTCTGGGGTTCATTTGGCTGATCTCATTGGCCAGGTGGGCATCCCCTTCCTCCACCACTGCTCTAGGCCAGCCCCTCCCAAAGCTGCACGCTGGGTCGAGGAGGGTCTGGTTCCTAGGTCAGGGGTACAGAGCAGCTGCGCTCCCCTGCTGCAATCTCCAAACAAGCTGTCAAAAATAAAATAATAAAATAAAATAAAATAAAAGAATCAGGCCTGGAAGCAAGGGGAACAAAAGAAAGAATTGAGATGTGCTATGCACATGTAGCAACCCTCTGCAGTGAATGCGGTCACGTACCGCAAGCATGCACTAAATTAAAATTAAGACCATTCTAAAGCCTGCTCTTCTGTAACTAATACAGCCTTTTCTTTCCCTAGTGTTTATGTGGTAAATCTTTTTTTCACTGTTTTCCTTTTGACTACCTGTGTCTATATTTAAAGTAGGCTTACTGTAGGTAACGTAAGTTTGTATTACTATTCTTAATTCAGTATGGCAGTGTTTTTTCACTGCGATGTTTACACCACTTTTATTTAGTGTTATTGCAAATATATTTTGGTGTAAATCTAGCATCTTTCAAGTTCTATCCCAGGTCCAAAGGGGAAAAAAAATCTAGCATCTTTCTATTTGTTGCCTTTATTCTTCATTTTTTCTTCATTTTCTGAATTCTTTTGCATACTTTATTTTTAAAAAATTTTATCGTATCTTCACTACGAGTTTATTAGCTGTCACTTTTGTATGTTTATATGTCTATTAAGGTTTACAGTGTACAGGTGTCATACATTACAGAGTTCAAATAACATGGTACTTAAAATTCCCCTCTTCTATTCATTTTGCTGTAATTGTTGATGTATTTTAACTCTACATAATTCATGGTCCTAATTTTAAATAGCTGTGTTAATCTGTTTAAATAGTTAAAAGAGAACGTGAGGTTTTTTTAAAGCTTCTTATATTTTTCCCATAATTATCATTTCTTCTGCTCTTCATTTCTTTGAAAACCTCCAGGTGTCTTCCTGGTATACTTTTTCTCTTGCTTGAAGAACTTAATTTTAAATTTCAGGTTTACAGGTGATGAATTTCCTATTTTCTTGCTTTGAACAGGTTTTAATTTCACCTTAATTTTCTAAAGACATTTGTATTGGGTACAGAATTCTTCATTCATGGTTTGTTATTTTCTTTAGAACTTCAAAGATAGTCTAGCCTTATGACCTGCAAGGGTTCTAATGTGGTCTACTTTTATTTTTATATTTCTTTTCCATATGTAATGTTTGTTTTTTTATCTGACTGCTTTATGTATTATTCTCTGGGTCACTGATCTTTAGCATTTTGAGGATGAAAGACATTTGTGTGCTTTTCTTTAGTTTTTTTCTTCTTGAAATTAGTTGAAATTTTTAGATCCATGAGTTTATAGGTTTCATCAAATTTAACATTTCAAAAAATATTTCTTCAAACATTTTTCTGCATCCTCCCTATTTTGAAGTTCTATGTATAAAAATATGAAAATGTTTAATATCATCCCAAAAAGCAAAATGGGGCTCTGATGTTTTCATATTTTTTACTGTCTGTGTTTCTCTATACCACATCTTCATATTTATGAACCATTTCTCTGAAGTTTTTAATCTAAATTCCACTACTTATTTTTTATTTCAGATGGTGCATTTTTAACCTCATTTAATTAATTATATATGGTTCTTTTCTATAGCTTTCATTTTCCTCATTACATTCATGCTTTTCTTTCTTTCTTTCTTCCTTTCTTTCTTTCTTTCTTTCTTTCTTTCTTTTTTTTTTTTTTTTTTCCTTTTTTGGTACTGGGGATGGAGCTCATGACCTTGCGCTTGCCAGGCAGGTGCTTATGCCACTGAGCTAAATCCCCAGCCCTCATGTTTTTCCTTAGGTCCTTGAACGTAAAGATTTATGGTAGCTGTTTTAAGGTCTTTATCTACTAGTTCTATCATCTTTATAATTTCTGAATCCGTCCTCATTTTATTTTTCATCTAATCGTGGGTCTTTCTTTCATAAGGTTGATATTGATTGAATTTTGCACATTACAAATGCTGTGCTGTTGGGAGCTGGATTTTGTCCTTTAATTACTGTTTGGCTGTATTTTGAGATGCAGGTAAGTGACATAGAAATCAGATTGATTCTTCGAACTCTGCCTTTGAGTTTTGTAATTATAGGTCCAGAATGATGTCTGCTATTTGACTAATTCATCCTCACGATTAAAAGTGCAGCCCAAGTAAGGAATTTACCTAATATCCTGTGCTTCCCTTTCTTGTTGGTAGGAATACAAACTCTGCTCGGCCGTGACTGAGCTCTGGCACTTTTCCAGTGTTACGGATTAAAAACTGGTGGTCAACTTAGCACCAGCTGAATTACATCAGCGTGGTGTTGAGTACAGATCGTCCACCTGAAGAAAATTACCAGCATAAATAGAGACGTGGAGAAGACGAGCGAGGTGTTGTGGGTTCTTTGAAGAGGTGCTGGTTCTCCTGGAGGTGCTTGTCATGCTGGCTTCCCCAATATGGATTCAGTCGTTATCATCAGAGGAGCTCGGGGCCTCATCAATGAGAGTGGCTGTGGTTCACCTTGGGGGAGCTCTGCTCCTCACATTGTGCATCGCTTCCTGGCTCCGGAGGGGAAGCTGTGTGCTGGAGAAGCTTGTCACGCTGGGCTTCCTGACCTATACTGGACTGTTCTCATCGTCGGAGGAGCGCAGGACCTCGATGCCGCTGGGGATGGCTGTGGTGCTCTTCAGGGCAGCCCTGCTTCTTCTTTTGAGCGTGACTTCTCGGCTCCCGTGTAGAACCCTCAACCCACTACACAGCTCCTTCACCCCGCTGGCATAGACTTTCTAGTTCCACCGCTGACCTTCAGCCTTCCCGGCACAGAACCGTAAAATAGACTGGCGTGAGTCCTTATCGTGGGCTCTTAGATTTCCAGTTGGATTTGTGAGAGGCACTGTCATGTGCTTTGGGTCTTTAGCTGGACTCTTGCAGGACACCGCTGTGGGATCCAGGCCATTGCCTGAATATCCTGGGTCTTCAGTGTTGTGGACAGATTTTCCTGCACTTTCTTGTGTTTAACTTTGGGTGACCATCATAAAACAGTATTACAAATTCTGTGTCCTGTATGCAGTTGCTCTCCCTGTAACCCCTAACTACAACATCCAGCCTACTACTGCTTTTCTGATAGATCTTTCCTCAACTTCGAATAGACTTTTCTCAGGCACGCATGGCCCCGCCCTCAGCTGGAAGGGACCCTCCCCAAGGCGCACTGTCTCTGTCTCTCTCAGTTATCTCTTTTTGGTATTCTGCCTAAAAAAAATCCCAGATGCTTTGTTTTGCTGAACCCTGACCTCTGTGTCTTTAATTCAGAAACGCACCTGGGCTTTCCATCAGTTCCATCTTCCTTGCTTCTGTCTTCCTTCTCTCCGCAGCCTGGAGATAGGCCTTCTCTAGCAGCGATAACAGCTTGGAGCAGCCTGCCGTCTACTGGCTGAAAACCTTGTTTCACACATTTTGTCTGATAGCTTAGGGGTTTTTTTGTTTTGTTTTGTTTTTCTGAGAAGAGGGTAATTCTTAGTAGTCAGTCACGTGTGGGCAGAAGTAATAGAGAGAGAGTCTCTGGCATCCTCACTATTTGAAATGTCTGGGCTCTCATTTTTTTTCTTTTCTTTGTGTTTTTTTGTTTGTTTTTGTTTTGTTTTGTTTTTTGTTTTTTTGGGTACTGGGAATTGAACTCAGGACCTCATGCTTGCCAGGCAGGCGCTGTGTCCCTGAGCTATATCTCCGGTTCTCATCTTTCTTTTCCTATTTGTAAACACGCGCGTGTGTAGGAGAGCAGGCTGAGTTGATAGCAACTAAAGTACAAAAAGCAACTAAATGCTTACATTGTTTGGTTGATTTTGCAGTCTGAGCATCTATTGGGAGGACGACAGTATGCAATATAGCAAATACGGGGTATTTCCTTCTATCTTGCCTTTTAAATCCAATATTGTTCTCACTGTTTTGCTTTGTTCTGATTAATTATTTTGCTTCATTCAATATTCTGTTTTGATTAGTTTTATTGTGTTTTGGTTTTGGTTTGATTTTGCTGTACTTGATGGAATGGACAACTATTGTGAAGACAACAAGATATACTATGGTAGATACTGTTGTTTTCCCAGTAACCTGCTTTGAAGTTCTGCACCAATTTTGCTGCTTTGTTTTGATTGGTTTTACTGTTTTGTTTTGTTGGATTTTATTATCTTTAAAATTTAAAAAAAAGCATGTGTAATGGGATGAGATTTAGTGAGTCAATGAATATTCATGTCATCATATTCTACCCTAAACTCAACCATAATTTTGTATTCCACTGTTTGCAAAAACAAAACAAAACTTAGCAAACAAAAATAGCACTTCTATTCCTTATTTTTTAAAAAAAATTCCATTGATCAATGTCTGTGGCTTATGCATGCATAGTAATTATTCTGAACCGAGAGTTCTGTCATTCCCTACTCCAATCTCTTATGGACCTCTTGAGAAGGTTGATCAATATTATTCTCTATGACCAAGAGACAGCTTTATGTACAACCTCCATCCCATTAGTGTGGTCCTCTAGCCAAACACAGATGTGATTGAAATAAACATGAATGTTTAAATTGTTAAAAAATTACCACAGTAAAAGAAACAGTGTCATTAATCCTCCTCAAAATAGTCCCCCTCTCTTCAAACACACTTATCCTATCACTGGTGTCACTTCCTGAAGCAGTTCTGCAAGTTCTCATTCATCTGTGTCTTCATGAGGGTATGATAGAAAATATCATACGCTGCCGGGTGCTATTCAAGCCCAGTAAGCTTGTAAAAACCTTATAGTGTGTGTTCATCCATCTTATTCACTGGATCTGACACCATGTAACTTCTGGCTTTTCCCCAAAGTCAAAATAGCTATGAAAGGTAAACATTTGGAATCAATTCAGGACATTGAGACAGCTGCAATAGCACAAATAAATATATTCATGAAAAAAGATTTCTGTAATTGCTTCAAAAAGTGGCAAGAATGATGGGATATATGTTTGAAGTGAGGAATAATTCGGGAGGGAATAATGGCAGTATGTCTTTCACCATAATAAGATTTTTAAAAATTTAACTTTTACTCTAGTTTTGGATCATATCACATAAATCTAACCACTGGCATTTACACAAACTGTAGTTGTTCATAGCACTAAACATTTTTGTACTATTGGGCATCCAAGTGACCTCTGCCTGGGTTGTCTGTTTCAGAATTTAAACTCTAGAAGACAGGCTTTTAGGACTAGTGGCACAGAGTACACACGGTGTATTGTGGTTGCCATCATCAGTGCAGGAGCCAAGACATGTAACACTTGCCAGGAAGCTAGCTTCCAATACTTAAAGGAGAATATAATACAACAAAAACAAAAATGTCATGTGGTTGATAAGCTGTTTAGACTTACTTTTCTTTTTTTTTTTTTTTTTTTTTTTTTGGTACCAGGAATTGAACTCAGGACCTTGCACTTGCAGGCTGGTACTTATGCCACTGAGGTGTATCCCTGGCCCTAGACTGACTTTTTAATTTGCATCTAGTTTTCTAATTCAGAATCAGTCAAGTAAAGAGATGAGATTTTTTATTTTAGCAAATCCCATTAAAATGGAAAATATTACTATAGGAATTGAGATCAAAATTTATTATTTAGTATAAGCACAAGACACATTTTCACAGACAAATTTTACCAAGAGGCTTAAAAGGACATACAATTACACTATCAACACATACACACAGATATGTACCAACATAAGTAAACTAAACTATTTGTATTAAATGGAATGCTTTAGGTGGAGTTTAGTTATTTCCACTTAGTTTAAGAGGAATGGGGAAAGGGGTCAAAAGTGATCAATAAATTATACATACATATAATACTCCCTCAAATAATAAATGCAATTATTATGTATCACAAATATATAATAATAAATACAATTATTATGTATCACAAATATATAATAATAAATGCAATTATTATGTATCACAAATATATACTAATTTAAAAGTGTGGAAATTTCACACAGACCAAGAGTAAAGAGCTCTCAGGTACATTACTGCAATACATTCAGCACACATTCATGGACTTATTCTAAAGTGACCTGCTATGATTGAAAATACAAATGAGGAGTCTGAGCTTCTGCAAGGTTTGCCACAGCAAACAGAGACCCAAAAGTTTTGCTTGTGCTGCCTGCTAAGCACACAGATGACTGACTTAGATGTCCTTTCCAGACACAGCCAGTAAGGAACATCCCCTCAGTTCTGCACATTCTCAGAGAGATGGAGAACGCTTACCACATTATACATGCTGATGCACCACCTCTCAAATAGAGTCTGCCCGGAAAATCCATTAACAAAGGCGAACCAAAGCTAGAAGAGAGGGAAGCCAAAGGCAGAGTCATTCTATTGGTATTCCCAAATCCATCCATTTATCAAAGAGAAGTGGTATAGAAGAGGGACCCTTCAGCTGGCAGAGCTGCTACAGAGGGCCATGCAACTGTCCTCTCATAAATTATGAATTGTAAATACCATTGACATTAAAGATATCAGTCTACCTGGTAATGAATGACGTATATCTTTACACTAAAATATGACTTTCTTACAAATAGTCATTTATAAAAAGATTCTCAAATCAAGTAACCACTGTTACTTCATAGCAAGTAAAAAATTGTATGCCTTTTATGGAACTAGATACCAAAAATATCTTTTTAAAAGATATTGTTGAAAGTAATACCATATACAGGGTACTTTTAATATACAAGACATTTTGATACTATTTTAAATCTATGGTCATATTTAACCATCACAGCAATTTTATAAAGTACGTGTTATTATAATTATCATTGCTATTATTATTATTCCTGATTTAAGAATAGTGGCATGTGAAGTCTGGGGAAGTTGAATTATTCACTTAGATCACACAGTTAATAAGAGATAGAGATGAAATTAGAGCTTAGGTCCATATGCCTCATGACCATACTCTTCAACTCTTTGTTAGGGGTGATTTGTTAAAATGTGTCCTTAATATAAAACTCATCATATAATTAGCATCATGAATTGGCAAAAATTCTTCTTTAGCCACATTTCACAGTTTTGGATTATAATTACTGAAGCTTCAATTCCCTCTTTTCAACTATAAAAGCTAGATTTTATTTTATTTTTATTGAAACATAACAATTGTATATATTTACAGGGCAAAGCATGGTGTTTCCGTACATGCACACACTGTGTACTAATCAAATCAAGTAATAAGCATATTTATCACCTTCATTCTCATAATTTTAGAAACAGATAGTCCTAGTTTTAAATGCCTAATCTATTGCTTCTGTTGCCTCACTGATGGGTGTAATTGGACAACTAAGTTTGTCTTTCTGACTTTCAATTTCTTATAGAATTTGCAAACTTTAAATAATATGTTAAAAAAATGATTATCACAGTGCCTGACACATTGATACCATCCAATAAACATATTTTGTTACTTAATCACATATTACAGACATATAGTTTTAAACAACAAGCTTCTAATCCTCTTTAGAACGACTTGGAATTATCAGCAAAGTGTATTTGTAAAATACAGCTTATGCTCTGAAAGCTCTTATAGCCTAATTGGTTAAAAAATAACCACACAATAAACCAGGTATGGGGGTACACATCTGTAATCCCAGCACATTGGAAGGCTAGGCAGGAATATCTCAAACTTGAGTCTATCCTAGGCAACTTACCCAGACCCTGTATCACAAACAAAATAGGACCGGGGATGTAGGTCACTGTGAAGGCCCTGGGTTTACCCCTAGTACAACAGAGAGAGAGGAAGAGAGAGGGGGGAGAGAGAGAGGGAGAGAGAGAGAAAGAGGGAGAGGGAGACAGAGAGGCGTGCTCCACAAACAGTTTTAAAGATTTAACCCAACTGCGTCAAAATCCTAGCACAGTTTTTTTGTACACATAGCTATGCTTATTCTAAAATTTATATGAAAAGGTAAAGGACCTAGAATAACTAAGAAAACATTGAAAAAATACAATGGAAGGAATTACCTATCTGATCTTAAGGCTAATTCTGAAGCTACAGTAATCAAAATGGTGGCATATTTGGACACCACATTGATATACACACTGATTACAGGATGCATAAGTAATCTACCTAAACATGCTGTGCTGATTTATTTTATTTTATTTTTAATTGTAGTGAGAAACACAAAATTTACCATCATAACTATTTAAGTTTATGGTTGAGTGATAGTAAGTATATTAACAGTGTTGTGCAACCAACATTCAGAATTATTTTTATCTTTCAAAAATTAAATTCTATATTATTAAACAATAAGAGAAATGTTTATTCATTTCCTTTGCCCACTTTAAATCAGGTTATTTTGTTGTTGGTATTTTGAGTTATTGGAGAGCCTTATATACTCTAGATAATAGCTCCTAATCAGTATATGATAGGCAAATATTTCTTCCTGTTTCAGAAGATTTCCTTTGCACTTTATTTACTGTGTTCTTTCATGTACAGTTTTGTCAATTTTTGCTTTTGTGTTATACCCATGAAATCACAACCAAACTCAATGTCATGAAAATTTTCTCTTGTTTTCTATTATGATTTTTATAGTTTTTCAGTTTGCCTTTAGGATTTTATTCTACCTTGACTTAATTTTTTAATAATATTAGGTAATGGTCCAGCTTAATCATTCTGTATATAAATATCACTTCCCCAGCACCATTTGTTGAAGAGGATTTTGATTATTGATTCAATGTCCTCCCTAGTTATGTTTGTTCAGTCTTTCTGTTTCTTTATTATTTTCCCAACTGACTTTTGACAAACATGCTGAAGCAATTTAATTGGAGAAGGTAATGTTTTCACTAAACACTGCAGAAGCGATTGTACATATATGGGAAAAGTAAAGACAATCACACCTTTCACCTTATGCAAAAATTATGTATCATTAAATGAAACGTAAAATGTAAGCCTTAGAAAAATACATATAAGAAATCTTCAGAACCAACAGCTAACATCATATTAAATGGTCAAAAACTGAAAGCTTTCACTCTAAAATCTGGAACGAGATGAAGATGGTCATTATCAACACTCTTATTCAATATAGTTCTGAAAACATTAGTCAGAACAATTAAACAGCAGAAAAAATAAAAGGAATAAAGACAGGAAAGGAAGAAGCTGAATTATCATTATTTGCAGATGACATGCTACTCTACATAGATGACCCCAAAATTTCCACCAAGAAACTTGTAGATTTAATATTCAAATTTGGCAGTGTAGTGGGATACAAAGTCAACACTCAGAAATCAACAGTATTCCTGTACACAAGCAGCAAACTCACAGAGAAAGAACTTAGTGAAAGCACATCTTTCACAATAGCATCTAAATAATGAAATACTTAGAAATCAAAGGACGTAAAAGACCTGCACAGTGAGAAGTACAGTAGCCTAAAACAGGAGACCGAAGAGGACATCAGAAATGAAAAAAAGTCCCTCACTCTCGGACAGGAAGAACCAACATAGTGAAAATGGTTATACTCCCCAAACTGCTGTACAGACTTAATGCAATTCAAATAAAAATACCATTAGCATAACTCACAGAACTAGATAAAACACTCCTAAAATTCATTCAGAACCAGAAGATACGTATAAAAGTAAAAGCAATTCTGGGCAACAAAGGCCAGTCAGGGGACATTACAATCCCAGACCTGAAATTATACTACAAAGCTACTGTGATAAAATCAGTATGGTATTGCAAAAAAACAGGCCTGAGGATCAATGGAGCAGAATAGAAGATGCAGATGCAACCCCAAACACACTCAGCCACCTTATCTTTGACAAAGGTGCAAAACATGTTCACTAGAAGAAAGCCTCTTTAATAAATGGTGCTGGAAAAACTGACTTTCCACATGCCAAAGACTAAAACGAGAACCATGTCTATCACTGTGCACTGAACTAAAGTCAAAATGGATCAAAGATCTAAATATTAAAATAGAAACACTAAATCTACTGAAAGAGAAAATAGGTAGAAATCTCAAAGACATAGGTGTAGGCAAGGACTTCATGAATAAAACTCAGACTACAAGGGAAATATCACAAAGAATCAACAACTGGGATCTCATCTTATTAAAAAGCTTTTGCATGACAAAAGAAATCACCAACAGAGTGAAAAGAGAACCCACAGAGTGGGAAAAAATGATAGCTAGTTGTCCCTCAGACAAGAGACTTCTATTTAGAACATATAAAGAATTGAAAAAGACCAGATCCTCCCCACTGATTCAAAGACCCAATCCAAAAATGGGCATCTGAGATGAATACACACTTCTCAGATGAAGAAATACAAATGGCAAATGAATACATGAAAAAATGTTCAACATTACTGATCATCTTTGAGATGCAAATTAAAACAATGCTAAAATTCCATCAGCCCAGAAAAAAATGGTTATCATCAAAAAATCAACCAATAACAAATGCTTGAGGGGCTGTGGGAGAGAAAGGAACACTTCCACACTGTTGGTTGGAGTGTAGACTGGTGCAACCAAATTGGTATGGATATTTCTTTAAAAGCTAAGATTAGAGGTCCTATTTGAGTCAGCTATTCCCCTTCTGGGTATCTTTCCAGAACAATTAAAAACATCATTCCACAGTGATATATGTGCATCCATGTTTATAGCAGCACAATTTGTAATAGTTAAATCTTGGAAACAACCCAAGTGCCCATCAACTAAGGAATGGATAAAAAAGCTGTATGTTTTTTTTTTTTAATAATGGAGTACTACTCAGCCAAAAAGAAGGATAAACTGGAGATGTTTATAGGTCAATGGATGCAACTTGAGACCATACTCATAAGTGAAATAAATCAGACCAATATGTGTAAACAATGCAGTGTCTCACTAGTGTGAGAAACTGAATGGTAAATGATGCTCAAAATGTAGAGTAGATATTGTGAATTGGGAAGAAACTGCTCAAAGGAAAAGACAAATTGTGATGGGGGAAAGACGAAAGGAAAGAAGGGAAAAAGGAAATAATATACAAATAGTTATGATAGTTACACAGCTAGTTTCTCTTAGTTCACTGGAAAGAAAGGTTTGTACTAATACTGTTTGGATGAGATACCATGCCTATATCTTGTACTCTGAATAACTACGAAGACAGCAATACCCAACGTATCAATTATTCTCTCCCACTAACCTGTTGTGAAATGCTGTTTTATTGGTTTTTCCTTCTTCTCTTTCAAGTAAAAAAGAGAAATCTTTGGAATTTAAAACTAGACAAAATATTTTTTGACATGGCACACATGCAAGAGGAGAAAATGATAAGCTGGACCTCATGAAAAATATTCTGTGCAAGATTCTATTAAGGCAATGAAGTGCAAATTACAAACTTTGAGAAAATACCACAAATTATACATCAGGCAAAGGACCAAAAACTGGACTAAATGAAGTCACTAAATAGAAAAAGAAAAAGAAAAAAACACCTAATAATAACTAGAAAATGGATAAGAGATTTGAGACCTTTCACCAAGGAAGGTAAATAGATGGCAAATAAATACATTAAAAGATGTTAACCATCATTAGCCAGTCAAAAAATGGAATTTAAAACCACAATGAGGTATCTTCCCACATCTATCAAAATGACTAAAAAACAACAACAACAAAAAATAGCAATAACACACCAGACTGCTACAGATCCAGAGAAACTATATGATGGAAATGCAGGAAAGAGCCTTGCGATGATGCAAAAGTTCTGTGTCTTAGTTTCTGTGATGGTGATGTGAATCTAAACATGAATGAAAGTGCATGGGCAGGAATGTACACACACAGGCACACGGGTGCACTCACAGATGTGTGCTCTTAGGATTGTATCACTAAAAATGCGAGGCTCATTACTATACCTTAATGGGAGAGACAGAAACAGTATGGTAATAATTGTCTGATAACAGAGACTGTCCTTTTTAGTAGGCCTCCTGCTCAAAGGCACCAGAGGTTTCTGACGTGTTTAATCACTGGAAGAAGCTAAATCTAGCAGAGATATACTATGGTTCCACACTCCGTGTATGTGTGTTTATCATAGATTATGCCAATAAGCTGTCATGATATAAGATGCTTCAGTTAACACTTCTTATATAGTCACTTTTGTGAACAAAATCTAAAATCAAGATTGCATTATTAATACAGTTAAAAATAGAATGGGGAGGGAGCCATGAATTTAGAGCAGGTCTCTGCACTGGGCCCAGCAGACCAAACCAAAATAGGGTTTAATCACAGTACCTGAGTTCTGGAGATTGCAGGAGATCTTGTACCCAATTGATTAATGAAGGTGTAAGTAATTAAGTAGTTAAGCTGAAATCAACTGACTGGCTGTTTAAGTTGTCTCTAATTAATTTGTTTTCTGTGTATGACTTCTGTTTTTCTATAAATGCTGTCAGATCACATTGTTGCTTGAAATTCTCAGAACCTGCTCTGATTTTGGAGGCTGACCTCTTGAAAATCATTTTGCTTTGCTTTGTTTGAATAAATTCTACTAATTTTATTGGTCTGGGGAAATTTTCTTTTAATAACACTTTATGTGAGAATTTTAATGTGGAAAAAAGTTTTAAACACCAAGTCTGACATCAGAGAAAAGACCCAATTCTTTGATGAAAGAAAATGTTTCTTTCTTACCCCAATTATGTATAGCACTACATTCTTGTAGAAACAATATAATATGCATTTAGTCACTCGAAAATAATTCCATGCTCCATGAACCAACAGAAGCTTCTCCAAGTAGCTAAACTAAAGGACAGAAACAATAGTCAGTACAAGTTCAAATAAACCCAGTATTTACTAAATGTTATTTTAACATAGAAGATGAGCAGAATAAACCCAATTTCTAAAACAAACTGGCATAGCACTTTGCTATGAGGACAATTTTAAACCTTTCTAAAATTTTCTTATTGCTTGAAAAATAGTAAATCATTAAATATCACTTTTCTGCTACAAAATGCTGCTTAGTTTTTTATCATTTGCAAAGCATTTTAAAAATTAAATTAATTTTTGCATGTCTGTGAATCTGATACACATTTAGGCTGTTAATAAAGAGAAGGAGTCAGAATTATTTAATGAAAAGAACATCATGTGAAACAAGAAACTCAGATTTAATCACTGAATTTTTTTGTCTTTTCTGGTGAAAGTAACAAAGTCTTGTAAGAATCAGTTCCCTGTTTCCTATAATAAATTAAAAAATTAAAATGCATAAAGGAAGCAATGGACAGTCTCTGCAGCCCTCCTAAATCTCTTTGCCTTCTCCTTTTCCATTTTTCATACAACTTCATTGCTTTCTGGTGCAAAATGTACTGAGCTTATTTACCATTTACGTTTGTCTCCTAAAACATAAGCTGTGTAAAGCAAGTACTAGCCAGCTTTCTGTCACTGTGCCAAATACCTGAGATAATCAGCTTATAAGGAGGAAAGATTTGTTTTGAGTCATGGATCTAGAGATTTTGGTCCATGATTGGTTGGCTCCATTGCTTTGGGTGGGTGATGACACAGAACCTCATGGTGGCAGTGCATGACCAAGGAAGCTGCTCACCTGAGGGCAGCCGGGAAGCAAAGAGAGATACAGGAAGGAGTGAGAGTCTCAATGTCCTCTTCAAAGGCATGTCCCCAGTGTCCCAATTCCTCCCACAAGTCTGCCTGTCCTAAAGGTCCTCCACCTCCCATCAGCGCCACAGGTGGGCAATCAAGCCTATAACATATGGGCCTTCAAGAGATGCTTCCAAACTACAGCAGGGCAGGACTCCTCGTTCACCGGTCAGTCCTGAACACCTGGAAAGTCAGTTAACATTTGTAATGAACTGTCAGGAGAACTATTCCACAAATTCATGGTAGTTTAGTGAGTCCTCCATTTAAGTAATGACTTGAAAGTGGTGGAAGTTGGCACATATAAACAAAAATAAAAAGACGAAGAATTTAGGACATTAAGGGGCAGGATGGTGGGGGAGAGTTTTAACCATAAACTATATAGACAAACTAAAATAAATAAATTTAAATTGCATTTATGAACCTTTGAGCTTGATATTAAACTTAAGTCATCAAGTTGCCCAAGTTTCAGTTTTGCGATGATTTATTTTTTGGGGGGAGGTATTCTAAATTAAAGTCCTACTTCTTAAAAAAAATAAAGTTCTACTTCTTAGAATAATTTAAAAATATTAAGAAGTTTGGGGAGGGGGAAGCAAATGATTTACTCCCTTTAGAAAATAAAAAGATGGAGGTTATGAGCAAAATGTTACGCTAATGAGTGCTGGGTTAGGTGAAAGTTGCACACAGGAGGCCACAAAGAAAAAAGATGGGTGCTTGACCAATCACTACAGCTTGGGTAAGGGCAGAAGGAAGATGGGGCAGAGGTGGATAACGTCTACCACAGTACCTGGGATAAGCATAATTCTAGGGAAAAGTATGAAACAACACACACCATGGCACAGTATATTTTCTATTGCCTATCAAAGTTGCCCTCACTTGAAGCAAGATTAGGAAAAATTCATGTGGCTTAAAAAGCGCTTTCATTAACCTAAAATAGTTTTTCAATAGGATCAGGGTCCTGTACATGGGACTGGCATGATGTGGCAACTTTGTTTTTCTTGTCGTAGTTGTTGCTGTCGTTGTTAGGGGGTAGGGGTGAACACAGTGATGATGGGGAGAAGAAAGGCAAAGAAAGAGGTAGGCAAGGAAAGAGAGGCAAGATTGTTAAGAAAGAGGAGAAAAGAGGGAGAGAGATGGAAAAGAGAGGAGGGAAGAGAGAAAGGGCTGGGGTCACATCTTTGGGCATTAAGGAAGGAAGGAAAGAAACCGGAAATCATACACTGTCTGCAGCTGTGACACAAAAACCCAGAACGAAGGCAGAAGCAGGTTCGATGTCAGCTTCCTGAGAGTATAAGAGTCACAGGAGAGGACAAACGCTGGTGTCCTGGAAAGTGAGCTCAAAGTCCTGATTCTTTCTCCCAGGTTTCTCTTTTTTTTTTTTTTAACTCTAAAGAAAACAACCAAATAACTCTAAATCTCACTAATGTTTACTTTAAAAAGGTAAGACATATTTACGAAAACGGCAAACAAATATTCCTCCCGGACTCCAGGAGGACTGATCCCTGCCAGTGCTGTGTCTAGGACTTTTAGTAGTTCAAGGACATGTCACACATGGTCACTGAGACCACAAGCAGCACATATCCCAGTGGTAGTTAGTACTCAAGGGAAGGAAACAGGTGAGTTCAGTTTGGCCATTTCCTTGTCCACAGACAGGCACCCTGGTCATAATCTATGGCACATTCTGGAGCTCAGTCTTCCTGACTCCTAGGAACTCCATCCTGCCCCACCATAAACTGGGACACTTAATCCATGAGTGAACAGGAGACTCTCAGAACTGATCTGATACAAATATGGTACAATATGCTTTTCATCTATGTTGAAGGACCCATAAAAATACATGTTGTGGGGCTGAGGCTATAGCTCACTGGTAAACCATGTGCTTAGTATACACAGGGCTCTGGGTGTGATCCCCAGCACCCCATTAAAAGCAAAACCAAAAAAGGACGTGTGCTATTACTACACTAGTTTTAGACATCCACTGAGCTGTTAATGGATAGTAAAATCAGATAGCCTCTCATAAGTAAGTGGTCAGCTCCAAATAGTGATAACCTACCCTGAACTTAGCAAGATTGAAAAATGTTACTATTCATTGTTCAAATGTGATGATATGTTTTAGTCATCAAAAGGCAGCATCACATTACTTCTTAAAATATATTATTGAAAAATTAAAAGCTGCAATGCAGAAATAGAGGGGTAGTTTGGTTAAGCAGCTCAATGAAAAACTGCTCTAAAATATGGAAAGGGAAAACAGCCTAAGAGAACCCTAAATGTGCTGAAAGTTTCCCTTAGAAGGCAGCTTAGATAGGCACAGTGGGCCTCAGGGGTGACTCAAAGTCCTCACACCCTGCATACCCAGTTGGCATCCCAGGCCACTGACCTGTGCAATGGCATAGTCTGAGTTGTTGGTGGCCTGCATGCCCTCATTCCCATTGATTCCCACTCCCACGTGGGCTGTCCGAATCATCCCGACATCGTTGGCACCATCCCCAACAGCAAGCGTGACGGCCCTTACGTTTTTCTTAACCATGTCCACTATTTCAGCCTTCTGGAGAGGAGACAGCCTGAAAAGGAAGACAGAAATCATCACTTTTAAGGTTGTGTTTGGGCTTGTTTTACTTCACACTGTTCTAGAAATCATTACAAAGGGTCATCAATAATTTGCACATAGTTGCAAAATTTGTCAACAGAACATTTTTAATTTAATGAATACAGTTTGCGGATTCTTGGTATTATTTCCTGTGCAGTTGGAGTACTACTCAGGACTTTGCCTGTGCCTATGACTTCAAGTATTTGCCCTATGTTATCTTTCAGCAGAAGATAACACAAGTGAAATTTTTAATGTTTATAGAAATCATAGTGAAAGATTTCCCAAATATGAGAATGAGTTTAAAATATAAAAAGGAAGGCTGACAGAACACCAAACAACTATGATTAAAAAAAAAAAAAAAGTTCACCAGGTATATCCTTATTAAATCGCCAGATATCCCAACAAAAATAACCCCAGAGTTTTAAAAGCAGTCAGAGAAAAACAACAAAAAGAAGTACAAAAGGCCTACCGCTTAGAATTATACAGAAGATTCCTCAACACAAACGTTAAAGGCCAGAAGAACTTGCAGTCAAGTATTCAAGACCTAAGAGCAAATAACTTCCAACCCAGTTCAATTTATCCAGCAAAGCTATCCTTCAAAATAGAGGGAGAAATAAAGACACTTCAGAACAAGACCAGCTCAAAAGATATATGAATGCTAAATCAGCAATCCAGAAAATACTCACGAATATCCCATACAAAACAATGAAACCAATGTAGCTAACAACACAGACGAAGCAAAAACACCAAATGAAGTCAGTGAATAAACAACAAAAAATGACAGGAAAAGAAAAACAAAGAAATGACCAGTAGTGGAAGAATGCAATGCTAGTGAATGATTAACATATCTCAATAATATCACTCAACATTAATGGGGCCTCAATTCTCCACTTAAAAGGCACAGTTAAGTAGACTGGATTAAAAAAAAAAAAACCCAGAATCTAATAGTCTGCTTCATTCAAGAAACTCATTTAGCTAGAGCAATTAGACAAAAGACAGAAACAGAAAGAATATGGATATGAAAGGAAGAAGTCAAATTATCATTATGTACTGATGACATGATCCTCTACGTAGAAAATCCCCCCAAAATACCTAGAATTAATAATCAAATTCCATAGTGTAGTAGAATACAAAGTTAACTCCCCCAAATCAATAGCATTCCTGTATACCAATGACAAACTCACTGAGAGAGAAATTAGTGATACAATATCTTTCACAACAGCATCGTGAAAAATCAAATGCAAATCAACCAAACCAAGGAAGTGAAAATTGCACTTTATGTAAAAATTATACTATTATTATGACAAAAATTACAGTACCATTGAAAAGGAGATGAAAGAAGGTATCAGAAAATGGAAAGATGCCCACTAGTCTTGCATAAACAGAAACAAGATAGTGAAAATGCCCCTGTGTCCAAAACTGTTATACAGATTTAATGTTATTCCAAGCATCACACTAGTAACATTTCTTAGAGAACTGGAAAAGCAATTCTAAAATTCATATGGAACCTGAAGAGACATACAGTAGCAAAAGCAATTTTGGACAACAAGGGCAAGGCAGGGGCTACCACAGTCAAAGACTTCAAGTTATACTACAAAACTACAGTAATAGAAACAGTATGGTATTGGGGGAAAAAGACTTGTGGATCAAAGGAATAGATTAGAAGATACAGCCACAACTCCAAACACACTCAGCCACCTTATCTTTGACAAAGGGGCCCAACAACACTGGAAGAAAGATAGCCTCTTTAACAAATGGTGCTTGGAAAACTGGCTTCCACATGCCAAAGACTGAACCTAGACCTATATCTTTCACCATGTACTAAACTATGTTTTCACCATGTAAACTAAAGTCAAAATGAGTCAAAGATCTAAATATTAAAACAGAAATACTTAATCTGCTAGAACACAGAATAGATAAAACTCTTGAAAATGTAGAAGCAGGCAAGGACTTTAAGAATAAAAACCCTGGTTATACAGGAAATATTACAAAAAATGAACAACTGGAATCTCACCAAACTGAAAATCTTCTGCATAGCAAAGGAAACCACCAACAGAATAAAGAGACAACCCAAAAAATAGGAAAAAATTCTGTGAGGTACTCTTCAGACAGAGGACTAATAATTAGAATATATAAAGAACTCAAAAAAATTGACCTGCTCCAACTTTAAAGATACAATTAAAGTGGACAGCTGAAATAAATAGACATTTCTCAGATGAAGAAGCACAAACAGCCAATAAATGCATGAAAAAATGCTCAACATCACTGGTCATTCAGGAAAGGCAAATTGAAACACTGAGATTCCATTTCACTCTGGAAAGAATGGCCAGGATCAAGAGATCAGTCAATAACAAATGCTGGCAAGGATGCAGAGAAGGAATCCTTCTGCATGGTTGGAGGGAGCATAAATTGGTATGGAAATCAATATGGCGATTCCTAAAGAAAGCTAAAGCTAGAAGTTCCATTTGACCCTGATATTCCCCTTCTAGGTATCTTCCAAAAAGAGTTAAAGTCATACCATAGTGATATATACATGCCCATGTCTGTAGCAATTTATAATAGCTAAATCCTGGAAACATACCATAAACCCATCAGCAGATAAATAGATAAAGAAAATGCAATGTTTATATACAATAGCATACTACTCAGCCATAAAGAAGTGTTGAGGACCATTCTATATATTTTTTTTTGAAAAAATAATTTCATAATTAAATTCTGGTTGGGCCTTGTCTGAGGTCTAGTAACTTGTCATGTGGGCCAGCTGTGGTATGTGGAAACATAATTTCGTGTGCTTCCAGTCCCAGTTGAGGCCTTAATGGTCCCGTGATGCTGTGATGTCCCAGGGCAATACTGCATCAGCTGAAGACATCCTGGTTCCTTGAGAACCCAGTAGTAATAAAAATAAGGTTTCACTTTGTGGAAAGGACAAACTCCTTAACCTGCCTTCTGTCACCACCATCCTCGTTAACATAAAGATCCTCATCAGCATAAGATCACCTCTGCCCTCTAAATCTTCCAAAGTGATAATCATCGGCATGAGAGTTTCTCAGCATAAGATCATTGTCACCCTCTGAGTCATCCCATAGCCCCTTCAATTATTGTGTACATCCAATAAAAAGTGGCTAGCTCGGCGTGCAATTGTCTTTGCCCACCCTGAGGCACTGACCTCCCACATCCCTAGTCATGCATTACTAAATTTGTCTCTGTTTCTCATTTCATCCTTTCACCATATGCAGGTAGTTGGGGATCTTGGCCAGGCCTCCAATAAAGAAGGATAAATCTGAGACATTTTCAGGTCAGTGGCTCACCTTAAGACCATAATCTTAAGTGAAATAAATCAGGCACACATGATGGAGACCACTATTGTTACAGGCAACTGAGTCAGACAGAAATATTATAAGCAGTCAGAGACAGGGCTAGGTCCTCAAAGGAGCCAGTACAGAAGTTCAGATACCTTGTAACCTCTGAGGAGACAGGCACCCCCTGCTGCGGGCCAGATATCAAGACAAAAGACAGAACAAATACACCCATATCCTAAGGATTGATGTTCTAAATAGTTCTATATCACCCTGAGGAAGTCAGGAGTCAGCATCCCAACCCCGTACAGGAAGAGTCACTGCTGTTAAGCATCCCCCACTTGCTATGTGACTCGCTTCCCCATTTGTCCCTCATTTAATCAATTCTAGCTGAGCAATTAGTCTTATTGGTTGACCATAGTTATATCCCACCTTATGCCCACCTTGCAAGTTCCCATCCCCTCCCCCCCTCCCCCGCCTTGGACCTGTCTAACCTTATGGTTTTACTCTATAAAAGTCCCTAAAAATGACAGTCTTTGGCAACCCACTCGGGCCCCCTTCTGTCCCTCAGACAGAAGCTTTCTTTCTCTCAATAAATATATTCTGCTCTTACCCTCCGTTGTTC